>BPLR01011037.1:0-38107 GCA_021605095.1 Caerostris extrusa | reverse complement strand
TCATTATTGTTAACAGTAATTACGAAGGCGGTAAATAGAAAGTTCTTCTCTCTAGAATTAAACACACTTTTTCAGAAATCAGAAAAAGAAAGAAAGAGCAGATAATGTACTTGATTAAGAACTTAAATAATGTCTAAAGTTTTTAAATTTAGAACTGTTCTTGGATTTAGAAATGCTGCATATTCGGAATGTAAGTCGATCCGTGCATATGTTAAGACTTGATATTTTTCTTCAAAGATTTATGCAAAGTTCAAAACTCGTACATAAACCAAAATGGGAAAAAAATCTTTTACGTCGAATACAAAATCATGAGGGCAAAATGTTGCTACAAGAAAGTAAAAAAATATTCAGAATATTTCAATCAAATCGATGTATAGTAAACCTGTAGATGCCAACAATAATAGTTATAATTCTGAATCTACACCCAAAAAGAAATTTCTCAAGAATTTCCAAAATAAACAATAGATTTCCTATAAAGAATCTCATTTTTATTTAAATCACTTTTTTTCATAATCTAAGAAACGAAAAGGGCTATATTTAGCGATATTTGGCGATTTATCCCTCTTGCTCCTATCTAACGCAAAAGTACCTACATTTTTTGCAAGTTTATCGTATCCGTATTTAAGATGATCTTAATAACCTTCGTAATTTTAGCTTTTTAGAAAATTTCTTAAAAATTTAGGCTTGTTCACGGTTTAGTAAAAAAAACCGGCAAAAAGTTTAGATGGATGAAATTTAGATTTAGAAATTTGTATAGATAAAGCAATTTTGATTTGATTAAATGTAAAAGTCACAGGGTAAAATAAATATGAGAAGAGCTATTTAAAATGGGAAAATATGGTTAATTAGTAAACTGTATAGTCTCCACGATTTTGAATACAACCTACAAGCGCATATGTATTGTGTCGGTGACAAATGTCCTTTGTGGGTTCCCTACCTATTTCCCTTGGTCAATCAAATTAACAGTTGTTCGTCAGGGTTAGAGAAGAAGCTGGATTTGTGCTCCAATAACGTTCCTTTTGTGCACGATTAGAGAAAGATCTGGCCAAGACAACTTGTCGATACTCTATACAACATGTTGGGTGACAGCAGAGTTAGGAAGGTTAGCGTTATCCTTTCGAAAACATCCCCCTGGAACAATGATTAAAAAAGGGCATTGAATCAATTCAATGTATAAATTTGTTGTCATAGTAGATGGGATAAGGGAGAGTACTCCTGCTGTCAAAAGAAATTTATCCCCAGACTACTTAGATACAGTGTGTCTACGACGCAGCCAGATTGGCGAACCGTTCACATGGATTCCTTCAATAGTTCACATGGTTCTAATTCCTTCTAATTCATTCATGGTTCTAATTCTTCACATGGTTTCTAATCAACATGTGAAGAATCAACATGTGTGATCATTTGAACCAAAACAGAAACTGTTTTTATCTGAGAAAGCAATAGATCTTTACCCCATCCTCCAATGAGCTCTAACTTTAGATCACTGAAATTGAAGACTACGATAATTTAGAGTTGGTGGCATGAACGCTACAGGGCGTTTGGCTTCGAGCTTTACTCAAGTAGTCGATTTATTATCATTCTTTGTGTTACTCTTGTGCCAACAAAAGCTCGAATTTCTGCTGCAGATGAAGTAGCATGTTCTGCAGAGCATCGTACTTCATACGTAACTAATGCGGCGAATATGGCTGTCGTCCCTTTTAGTAATGGCCTGTGTGCAACCGGTCTCCTTTAAATCTCCCTTCCTTCTTTTTACTTCTCCTTGACCACTGCTGCCAGCAATCATGTACAGATACATCCCTGCCACGTCTTTCTGTAATAGTACGAAAAGAAAACCCGCCTTCTCATAGCAGGAACACTAGCATGGAACATTACTGCTTGACTGATGAAGTGTAGCAGAGAAATGGAACTCTATTCCACAAAAATGACACGCTGGCACCTGTACGTCAAAACGCATGCGCGTTTGCATCTTACATTTAAAAATCGTGGAAACTACTTATCGATGCACCATCATTTGATATTTGAAATGGCTCTATTCGAGCCTTTAACCTGTGTCCTTGATACTTTAATCAAATAAATATGTTACCTAGACAATGCTTTGCATAAATTTTATTCTTCTAAGCCAATTTTTCTGGGTGTTAGGATTTAATTTTCCATCTGCGTAATTTGCTTCAATTTTAAGCGTAAATCAAGGTAAATTGAAAAAATTTGAAATTTTGAGTATATGTTGAATTCTCAAAACAACAGATACACTTGCATGTTATTTCTACGGAAAATATTACATCTACGCCTCCTAAATTATATTAATTGATATTTTATAGGAAATTATCATTTTTTATACTTAAAAAGTTAACTGCATTTGTAAAATAATACACATGGTTTGAAAAATATACTTGATATTGAGTAGAAAAAGTGTTAATATTGAGTAGAAAATTAAAGCTTAGGTTGTTTGTACTTTTTTACTAATAAATCAAATGATTTTTAATGATAGAAGGATATCTATTTTCCCAAGTACAAATCATCTTGTATGAATATTATCTTTAGTTTAAGAAATTTATTTTAAGAGTTTAAGAAATAGTTATATTATTTAAATAAATATTAAAAATTCAAGGTACACTCTTTTGATTATTATCTACATTATTATTATTTTGCTATAAGAAATGCCAATAAACAACGGACGCCTTCCAACTTATGCAATTATTTTTCACATTATCATTTTTCCATTATAAGTGACATTAATTTCTTCAGTGCCTTTTCCACAAATTACGCCATTCTTCTGAAGAAAAACATGTTAATGTATTTGATAATTTGGCTACGCAATGAAAACTAATTCATTTCAATGGAAAAAAATTAACAAAAATGCAAAAAAAACATGCAATAAACATTAAAAATGAATAATGATGATCTAAATTTCTTAAAAAGGATTAGAAAAATTGAAAGGTGTTGTGGCATAAGAAGCAAATTATTCAGGCTTTTATATAAATCTATTATTTAGTTAACTGTAATTTATGACCTAGGAGCAAAACCTTAACATAAAAGAAGAAAATATTTAATTTTTGGATGAAAAGATCTTTAGAAGACATTTTGACGAGTCTAAAGTAATGAGGTCTGAAAAATCGGAAATAATAGTAAATGACGAAAATATACATAAATGCATAAATAATAAAGGAAATAATGCAATAATAAAATTAAATTTAGGAATATCCAGTGGCCGGATCATTTGAAATGAATGGATAATAGAATGAAAAGCAAAAATTTTAAGGAAAGAGAAAACCTGGAAAAAGTTAGAAGAGTAGATGGAAAAAGTAAAAGATATGGCGGAAATATAAAAGAAACACTAAGAATAGGAAAAGATAGGAGAGTTTTGTTATGGTGGTCATGGTTCATAACAAGGATGATAATGATCACGATAATATAAATAAATGATAAATAAATTAATAGTTTAAAAAACTAAAAAAACAGCTTTTTAGAGTTAATCAATCTAAAAAGTAAAATATAATTGCTGACATAATAAAATTACTGACGAGAAAATGAATGTCACTGTTCTAAAAGAGTGGGGTGTTTGATATCAATAGTTATAATTTTTGACTAGTTTCATTCAGAGATGCAGAGTTAGTTTAAGAATGTCATTCAAAGCCTCCCACGCTTTTAGAACAGTGAAATTCATTTTTCTCGTTAGTAATTTTATTCTTATGTTAACATTTATATTTTACTTTTTAAATTGATTAACTCTAAAAGCGTGTTTTTTAATATATAATATTTAAATGAGGTCCCGGTACGGAGGACTGGAACTATAGTTCTTACAATAATTTAATTGCGAGTAAAACGAAGGCTAAATGCGAATAGGTCGAGCCAGCCGAGATTCGAACAGGGAATCTCCTGATCCGTAGTCACGCACGTTATTCGTTGTGCCGCTGTCTCACGTAGGTTTGAATGTCTTTACTGAATACTTGCATTCTACATGGGTTAAATTGCTCTTCATAAGTTAAAATAAAATCACCAATCCTAAAATCCTAATCATGATGAGATAATAAACTTATCAAAATATTTTATTGTCTTCGGTCCTTGATAAGTCTACAACGTTTAAATTAAATCGCATCGCTTAAAGTAGGGCAAAACCGAGCCCAAAGAGTTCAGCTACATACATACAAACATACAAACAAACATACATGTGCAACTAATAAAAAAGCGCATTAAAAATATGTTGATTTTACCGCATCCCGGCATTTACTTTTTGTGCTTCCCAATGCAGACAGTTTAGTTTGACCATCGATTGTGGGGAAAACTGACAAAAGGTCAAGTCTAAAGGATTCAGACAGAACGGCGTAATAGAGGAGAAAGGTATTTTCGGTGGGGTATTAATTACAATAAAATAAATTTAATTTTTAATAATTAAAACTATAAATATACAATATCAAAAGAATAATTAGATTCCAAAATACCACTATAAATATACAACTTTTATCTTTTAAAACTAGCTTAGCACAGCGTAGGTCTGATTTACATCCCTAATATGGAATCTATTAGTCCGTTTCTGTCTTTAAACTGGATTCATCTTTTCATATAACCAGGGATTGAAAAATAAGATTTTTTTAAATGATAAATTTAAATGAATGTTGATATAAAAATTCTAGAGATATTCATTATCATACTTTAGAACACAAACATTTTAAATGTGAGTTAAAATAAATTACAGGAAAAATATATTACAATTATTAACATTATCAAAGTGCAATGATGATATATATTTCGTTTATTACTATGGAATTTAGGATTTTTTTTTTTTATTGTACTATCATACACATACATACTTATACACATGCACATAACATATATACCAGATTAATAAATTAAAAATATTTAATTAAAAAAATCAACTTTAAATTACTTTAGAATACAAGCATTATAAATGTGTGAGTTAAAATAAATTATACAATTATTAACATTATCAAAGTGTAATGATGATATAATATGTTGTTTATTACTAAAGGAATTCAGGATTTTTCAATTGTACTATCAGACACATACATACTCATACACATAACATACATACCAGATTAATAAATAAAAAAATATTTAATCAAAAAATTAAATGGCAATTAAATTGAACGCTTCCTTTTGAAGTTTACCAATGCAGCTGTAAGAGCTATTAAACCTCCATGTAAGAAGTAATTAAAAATTTAACGGAAAAATATTGCAGAAAATAAAAATTCAAAATTATATGTGGGTACTAAAAAATTCATATGGGAGTTTTCTCTTTTATTCAGAACTTTAAAAATGTATATAATATACTTTAAAAGTTAAAAAGGACAATAGAATATTAAAAAAAGTTTCGAATAAAAAAATACGTTAAAAAAAATCGTTTGTTTCTGTATTGCCAATAAATTTAATTAATAATTTTTTTTAATTTTGAAAATTAATTTTTATTAAATGAAATCTATTCAAACGATTTTTTTAATTCATAATTTGAAAATTTCTTACAACGTGTTGAGGAAAATATTTTTCCAAAATTAATTCAAAATAAATATTTTCAATAAATATAAATATTTTATTTTGTTTTCGTTTGCATGATTACATAATGCAGTCACAAAAAAAAGCAAACTATTGAAATATTTATTTCACGATTCCTTAAAAGATTTCTAATGATCCATCTTAAAGACCGTTACTAAATCTCCGATTTGTAATTTATACGCAAGAAAATCAAAAAGCATGCTTATTATGCTGATTTTTGAATTTATGTCTTTTGAGACTTTGACAGCATTTTCATTTATTAGCCTCGTTTGTCCAGAAACAGATAAGGTAAGAACGCACAACGAACTCTGTGAAGGATTTGCAAATGCAGGTCTTCTTTTATTGGATTATGTTATAGTTAGTAATCGATATGGTCATAAGAATAGCAGCTTTGCTGTGCAACTGATCGAAGGAGATTCTCTCTATTTATCAAATATCAAGTAAGTTAATGTTTATTTTTTTATTTATTAAAATGCATTAAATTAAATTCTAAGGGCAAGAATTTCGTTTATAAAAAGTTTTCTTAATTTTTAATTCTATTTTTTTGTTTTTACTGAAAGTTCTTGGAGAACATACGAGATTTCAAAATTTCAAATTTTAAGAATATTCAAGACATATACTGTAATAATATAATCGGTTTTTGAATTAAGGAATTTTAAAATTGCTAATTAGTGAATACATTTTTTTTTATTAAAAATGCATTAAATGAAATTCTAAAAACAAGAATTTCTTTCATATAATTATTCTTAATTTTTATTCTATTTTTTTTGTTCTTATTAAAAGTTTTAGGAGAATAAACGAGATTTAAAAAAGTTCAAATTTTAAGAATATACAAGACATATACAATTATAATATAAAAGGTTTTTGAATTAAGGGATTTTAAAACTACTAATTAGTGAATATATATTTTTATTAAAATGCATTTATTCTTCATTTTTATTCTATTTTTCGTTCTTATTAAATGTTTAGGAAAACATGTGATGTTTAAAAAAATATCATATTCGTATTAAATTAAATACAAACCCAAATGGAAATATTTTGATTAAAAGAAGAATTTCTGATGTAATTACGTATATATATATAATAATTCAATTAAACATGGTTTTCTCATCTTAATTTTAGTGCAATTTTTGAGTTATTTTACTTGATTTCTTTTCGTTTACAGTTACTCAGATTTATAAAATAAAGAAAGGCAACTATTTTTTTGCCACAAGGAATTTCAAGATTTGAAAAACAACAGCAACAAAGAATTAAAATGGCTGGTAAAACTTTTAAGATATTTTCTCTCATAAAACTGTAAATGTTTGTGTCAATTAATAACACTAATAATTACTTGACTAACATTTATAAACTAACTTTTATATTTTCAGAATGTTAAAAAGAATAATAAGATGAAACCTATTTTTTATTGTGTTTCGGTTATTCGATTTATAGTTATGTATAATTTTATTTATTTCCATGATTACGTATAATGAAAATAATCCTCTGTGTATATTTAAATTATTCGAAATGTTGCTTAAAATACTGTCTTAATAATATTTTTAAATGTTGAATTAATAAAATAATAAAATAAAATATTTTAAATATAGTAATAAAATACTGTAAACATATTAATCTTGTAAATTATTTGTTAACAGCACCTTAACAATTTTTGTCATTAATGCAACATCATATAAGTGAATAATCTTAATTTCAATATAGAATGTTAAAAAATAAATGATGAAACCTTTTTCTTATTGTGTTTGGGTTACTTTGTTATAGTTATGTATCATTTCGATTATTTCCAGATTACGTATTATGAAAATAATCGGGAATATCAAAATTATTATTAAATGCTGTTTAAGATAATCAGAATTATTAAAGAAATTAATAAAATTATTTTAAATACAGTAATAAAATACTGCACCATAAACATATTAATCTTGTAAATAAAATGCTAACGACGTCTTTAAAATTTTTTTTCAGCAATATAACATCATATTAGTGAATAATCTTAATTTTAATATAATAAATAAATAAAATATCACAATTATGGAATCAAAAATTAGAAATTTTTAATAAATTATTATTTTTCTTTCTTTCTTACTTTTTTTTCGTTCTGTACTTATTAACTAAAATGTTGCTTAGAGATTAATAATTAAAGTATGCAAATAAATTATGCTTAAAATAATCTAATTTATATTTTGAATATTCATCAAACAATCATAAAATTTTAATATATTTATTCTTAGCATTACGGAGATCTTTTAGATGGCTATCAGAAAGGAAGAAGACTATAACGGTAAGTTATTTCAAATGACCTTTTAAAAACTTTTAATATCTAAACCTATCATTATACACCTCCCCACGAAAATTCTACAAATAATGATAATTTGCATCTGAATTAGAAAAAAAAAAGGGTTAAAATGAAGTTATAAATGATATCCTTGTTTATAGTTACCTCAATTTATTCTCTTAATGCATATTGACAAATATTGAAAATATCTTATTTTTTAAATGACTAGATTGCAATTCCAAAGAGCCCATCTGGATTTGGTTTTACAGTGGCTTGGACAAAACCACCTATTGTTGATTTTGTAAATGAAGGTAAAGGAATATTTTGTCATTTTGATTTCAGTGGTTACTTTGAATTAAATGTAAAAATCGAATTAGATTCGAAGGTTTGTATATAGGCTCTAAAATATACGATCTTTTGGTTGGCTAAATAAAATTTTAACGGTTAAACTAAATTATTTAAATGGCTTAGTTATAACTTTTCAAACTAAGTAAACAATCAAATTAAAGGTTTTTAAGAAAAATAAATTATGTGGTCTATAATTTTCATTACCTTAATGTGGCTAATAAATATTGGCTAATGCACCATATGCTTTCAAATTTTTTTTATGAAGAATATAAAATCTAAAATCTGCGAATTTATTTATTAATAAATATGTAAGGATAAAATTTTATAAAATCCTTCATATTTTTGTGAAAATTTCCGAAAATTAATAAATTATAATTTCTAAACCTATATTCAAAACTTATTTTGTATGAAAAGCTTTTATATGTCAAAATTTCTATCAACTGATAGAAATATATTTGTTAATTTTAATGAAATTTTTTAATGATAATTAAGGATAATAAATAATGATAATAATAATGATAAGGATAATTTTAAAGATAGAATTTTAATTATTTATTATTTCTAATGATAAATTTAGATGAATATGAGAAATTATATTGTTATTTAAAGTTTAAAATATGCTTTATTCAAAAAAATTTTTTCTTTCTTTTTCCTTACTCATGTTACATATGTCAAGTGGAAAATTGTTTATCAATTGAAAAACAAATTAGAGATTTATTTCAAAATAAATATTTAAGAACAGTTATTTTAAAATACAAACATGATAAATAATCATTAATAAAAATACCTATTGATTTTATTTATTAAATTACGAATTCAAAATATTTGGATAGTTTTTCTAGTTTTATTTATTTTTTTTCAATATTTGTAAATTTTAGCACATAATTGTTATCATCACATGGGATTTAAAGTTATCTATATGTGAAAATATTTTTCATCCAATACTTATTTCTAGAAATTTTATGGCGGTAAAAAAGTTATTTCATTTTTTTTTAAAACAGAGTTAATCTTACTTCAGGCAACATTTCTATTCAGAAATTGTTGAGACTGCACTTTTTCAACAATTTTATTTTCAAGTGGTATTTGTAGTTTAAAGAGGCAGCTCTGACTTTAAGAATGCGACAGCATTCGTTTATGTGCTATAAGACATTTTGAAGAGTTTGAGAGTTCAACTGTTCACTGGCATGTATTTACTACATTTAAATTCTTTGTTATGTGAATTTTTTACATCAATTGAGATAAATATATATTTTTACGAGTTTTTATTCACTTTTAAGCATGCAAACCAAAAGTCTACCTGAAAAAAAATTGTGAGAATTTTGTTTTAAAAATGGTGTTAAATTCTTCCTATATCTTCTAAATAAAAACCCTTGTTGAGAAGTTCTCATGCTTTTCTTTTTACACGTATTTCATTTTAAACATATCTATCTATTGGTTGAAAAGATGTCCAAGTCTATATGTTGGATGCATTAGCTGCAGAAAACATGCAGACACAATTGCTATCAGTACTACTCCAAATAACTGCAATTTGTACATTAAACGACTTGCTTTACAATTTCTTTTGGTATATAATTCAGCGAACCAAGTTTTTGGGAATTCTTTACACTTGTCATAATATAATTGAAAAAAAAAACAATATTAAAATGGACTGCATTTAAGATTGCATTCTTCATCGCAACAGCCCCATGGTGCGCAAAGGCGCTCTGCCTACTGGCAGATTTCGAAACATGAGATGTACCTTTTTACTGGGTAGGGATATCAGGCTTATACCCAACGCACTACAGTCATATTTAGGTATATATTATATTGAATGATAATTATATTTAATAAACAATTCAACATATTCAATATCTTATATATAATTCAATGATATAAAACATTAATGTTATACATTAAATAAATCCCAAACTGTAATACATGTTGAAGCATGGCCGGCTGCCTTATTGGCAGTTGACCATCATCTAACATGGTATTACATTATGGAATACAGTATTCGAAACATTTTATAACATTATTTCAAAACAGGAGATGTTTTTTATGGGGTAGGATTGCCAGCCCTACATCCGACAATCTTATTAGACAGGAACCTACGGTTTAAAGTGAATTCTTGTTTCCTATCCCACTTGGTAGACAGCAACATCTAGACCAAGTCAATAAACTCGTGGTTCTTATTGAAGAAGAGGGCAGCTTCTGTTGTGATGGAGCACCTGTAGGTAGAAGTCTTGGTCTACCTACGGTGAATTCAAGTCTCTCTGTTTGTCCCGGGTTTCTGAAGAAGGAGGGCAGTGCTTTCCAAGAGGATTTTTAGGGGGAACTAATCAGCATTTGCGTATCGTTTGGGAGCAAAACCGAGAAACTCAAAACATGTAGTTCACTAGGGATGCAAGATAACTACATCCCAAACGACATTGAGTCTCCTTTTTTTTTGTAGCAGTGTCTACAACAAAGCGGATAAAAGATTGAACCTCAGTCCTAATGCTCGCCAGTGGTGCCGGTTGTCACGAGTCGGTCAGTGAATTCCTAACCATTACAAACATGCATGGTACTACCGGGACTTGAAATCTCTTATGTAATATCTCCTGCCTTTTAATTACTCCTTGTCCATAATTTTTGCAGCAACTGCTTCTACCGCTTATTTATTTATTAGCTATTACTGTTTTTCTAATTTCTATAATAATTTCACTTTTTTTTTTTCTGATGCAGTTGGCAACAGACCGTGATCTTTATGCCATAAGGGCTGCACTGACGTTACTCACTTTGCACTACCCATGGGGCGTGTAACTGAAGTTAAGCCACGGACGCGGAGTAACAAAGCCCCTGCAACGCCCTACGATCATATATAAGACCGGGACCTACAGTTTAAAGGGAATTCCGAATCACTACAAACACCCCTAGCAACGCCGAGGTTTGAACTCGATACCTGTGGTACCGAACACCAGAGCGCTAGCCATTCGGCCATCAGGCCCTCCATTTCTATAATAATTGATTTGACTATTATTCCTCCAGCTCTCTGATTTGTATAATATCCTATGTAGTGTTTATTGTATTACATTGCTTTTTTAATCTTTTTTCTCTAATATCTTACCTAACATTTTTTTATATATTTTCGCATTTCATATTTCATCCTTTTTCAATTTTTAAAACTTTTAGATATTTAGTTCTGTTCTTTGTATGAATTTTCCCCATTGTTCAGCTTCTGTACCTCCAAAAGCGAATTATGCAAATTTTTCCGCTCCACCTTGCGTCCATTCATTTCACCCACATCATTCTCAAACTGTATAGAGGCAACTGAACTCTAGGCACAGTGATGTGGTGTGTTGTAGTAGTAGTAGTAGTAGTAGTCACCAGGCCAAAACTGCCTTATTAGAATGCAAAATCAATTTCAATATTTCTGAACATTTTTTGACAATTTTTTTGAAAATTTTACAAAAAATAATTATCTGAAGTAGATAAATAAATATGATTATCTATTTTGAGTATAAAATATAGTTCAGTATAATAATTTTCGTTATAATTGATTTTTTTGTATAAATAAATTATTGCTTCATGTCTAAAAGAAAAATAAAAACGGCTGACTGACATTTATTTTGAATCACTATATACAAATGAGACAATTCATGTGGTCAAACAGGATATGCTTGTCATGCTTAAGCACTTATATCACTTGATAAACATCGAAGGATTTACATTTGGCAACCACGGAAAATTATAACAGCTGTGAGAAATGTTTCATTCATTAAACAAAAGAAAAAAATCTTATCCAAAACCTTTCATTCACTTATGAACTTGTGTTTTATTCAATACAGGTGGAACAGCGGAAAAGGCAGGAGTCATGCCGGGGAGATAAAATTGTGTGCATCGATAAAATTCCGGTTTCAAAAAAGGAAAAGAGGAAATTGAAAATATTGTCAAGTAAGTACAGTTGTCACAGATTCTAATTAGATAGATTTTTAACAGTCACAGATTTTTTTTTTTTTATAAAAATAAAGAGAAAAAAATTTAATTTTATATAGAGCTTAAGTTTTGATTAAAAAAACTAAGTATATATAAAATTAAATGTTTAAGTTATATACTTTGAACCAAACATTTTTTATTCGATTTTGATTTTTAATAAAAATTAATGGAATCTTTTAAATTTTTAATTAAATTAAAGAAGAAATATTACATTAATCAGAATAAAAGAAATTATTAAAATTATTAATGTATATATATATATATATATAACATAACAATATTTCATACAATATTCATAATAATAATTCATATATATATATATATATATTATTACACAATATAATGCATATTTGTAAGTACATGTATTTAGTATTATATTAATATAATACTATATATACTATTCATATATATAATGTACAATGTATTTATATAAAAATATTTTTAAATAGAAATATTAAACAAATTGAATTATTAATACAGTATATAAATTCATATTCGGCAATGATCTTTTATACCTATATTGAAAATTTACATAAAAACTTAGATCAAAATTATTATGCAAATTTTTATTCATCAAATATAATTGAAATTTGAATTCATCGTATATTTGTATTGTATAGTTGTATTTGTATTCATCGAAAAAAATATGTATTCGTCGAATTTTAAGTTTTGGGTTTCATATTACTCAACAAAATTTTTTTATATACTGACGTCCTGGTGTGTTTCTTCAATTTCCATAATCTGCTAACAAAAGTTTCCTTAATCAGAAAAAAAGAAACAAAACAAATCAGAGTTTGTTTTTCGAAATGACACTCCGAAACAAATATGTAGATTTTCACGTGTTATTCATATTTAAATTTCTTTCAATATCGTTTCGCCTTTGGATGCAAGTTTTTTTTTTATTCATTTATCTTTGTTGATTTCCATATTTTACTTTTTTGTTTTAGCGAATGCAAATCAATGTTTTGACGGAGTAAAAGTGCTTTTATAGAATTCAAAACTCGAACATGTTTTTCTTAAGTTGTTGTTTCAGCCTAATACAAAACAAAAAATACATTTCTTAATGTCTTTCATAATAATTCGTACAAAAGTTTGCTGATTTGGATGCTTCCCTTACATTAAAGGTGTTTAAGTTCAAGGGGAATGTGGCTCAAGACGTCAGTATTTTTGTTTCAATTCCTTCTATTAGCTCACACTCCTATATATATATCTTGTTCAAATTTTCGATCGTTAATAAAGTACTTTTTATCATCCACTCAAGTTAATACATTTTTGTGAACTTGTAGTGGATGACACTTGATGTTAATGCAGTTTTTCAAATATTAATTCAGTAATTATATTTAATTAATTAATTTTAGTTTTTTTAGAGTTAAGTTATATATATATATATATATATATATATATATATATATATAATTTAATAATTAAAAATTAATTAATTTTTTTAATTAATAAAAAATATTTATGTTAGTTAGGTTTTTTTTATAATACTATTATAATTTTTAAATAAGGAATAAAAAGTTTAAAAGAGGAAAAAAAGTAATAAAAATTAAACAATAGAAACAAAAACAGTTGAATTGATTAACTTATCGCCATGCTTAATAATATATACTAAAACTTTCTAGGCGTCTTTGCATTTAAATTGGATATTTCTAAAACAAATAGTATAATTAAAACCTTAAAAAAAAAGATGATTTCCTTGTTTTATGTTACGAAAAATTTAATTTTCCTTATGAAAAATTTTCTGTCATAATGAAAAGAACAGTGAAAATTAAAAATTCAAATTTGAAGTGAAAGTTAGGTTTTTATTTAATTTTGAAAAGGCTATATTAAATTTATTAATAAATTTAAAAATAATTAAAGCAAATTTAATTTGTATGGTTCAACGTCAGATGCAATAAGATGCGTCAGATGCAGTAAATGTATGGTTTTTTTTTTGAAAAGACAAACTTAAAGATTTATTAGAAAATACATTTAAAATGATAACCTATAATTTTTGTATGCGTTGTTCTATTGAAATTGATCAAGTATTTATTCTAAAATTATTCTTTTTGCTATACATAGACAGCGATACACAGAAATTTCTTTTCTAAAAAGTAAGACCAATTTTTAATTTAAAATTCCCGGGGCTTATGGAATTTAAATTTTGTTTTCTTTTAGGTTGCTGGCACTGTCCTTGACATCTGTGTGAAATTTGACGTCAAAATATTCATTAGTGCTTGAGTTACGCTTGGCTTTGGGAGACGCCAAAACTGATTCCGTCGAATTTTTAAATATCTGAATTAATTGAGCAAAGAACTTGTATTAAATTTTGTTTGCAGAAACGTATATAATGTTGCAGAAGGCAGAGCATTCTTATATTGAAAGAAATGTTTAGAAGTGGTATTATGTTTAAGTGGTAAAACACATTATTTAGAGTAGCAGGTTTGGAATACAGATATTGGTTACCATAAATCTTTCTTCCTTTGTTAAAAATCAAAGCCTCTGAAACAGCATGGTGGTCAGCGTAATGAATTAATAACTGAAGCATTTCCGTTGGAAACCCGATAAGTGAGCAGAACTAAAAGTTTCTGAGCATGCCGGAAGTGAGTAAGCTCGAAATTCCCTTCGTTGAAATCAATGAGGACGCTGCAAACCCTCCAGTGCCAGCTTTGGAAATATTGGCCATAAATTGAAATTGATTGCTGCGAAGCAAGTTCTTCGTGGTATATACTGAATAATGCTGCATCTCTATTGTATAAGTGGCTAATAAAACCTGATTTGACAAAATAAATAAATACATAAAAAAATAAATGAAATAAAAATACAGATTTCAATTAAAAAACAATTTAATAATTGTTTTGCTATAGAGAAGAATTATAAAATATATCAGGAAATATTTCGAAAAATAAATGGCATTGCAACTGGATATTTTAAAACGTTTTAATATTTCAAACAATATTTTTAAACTTATTTATCTTCTAATAATAATATTATTATTATTATATATATATATATATATATATGGGTATTATTTTTGGGAACAGATGCTTTCATTTCCTTGACTACTTCCAATAATTCTTTTAAGTTAATTTTTTTAATGACTCATAATTACACAATTAAATAATCTAAAATTGTTCTAAAAGTTCGTCTGGTAAAAAGCTAATACAATTTTATTTTAAAGTGAAAATGGGATTTTTAAAGAAAAGAAAATCGATTGGAATTCTATAGATTTTATTTTTTATTTAATCTGTTTTCTTTTCATTCAATTCCTTCTATTAGCTCACACTCTCCCTATATATATCTTGTTCAAATTTTCAATCGTTCATAAAATACTTTTTATTCATCCACTCAAGTTCAAATACATTTTTGAACTTGTAGTGGATGACACTGGTTGTTAATACAGTTTTTTCAAATATTAATTCAATAATTAAATTTAATGAATTAATTTTAGTTTTTTTTTTTTTTTTTTTAGATTTAATTTGCATATATCTACCAATAGATGGCGCCAAATAAACTCAAAAAAATGAATGAAAATTATTTATAAAGGATTTTCTGCAATATAGTGAAGAAAAAGTAGGAATTGACTCAAAACTTTTTTTTTTTATATTACTTGTTTTAGTTTTGAAAGATAACTGATAAACATAATTTTTGCCTGAATATGATTTATTGATTCTTTTTCTTTCTTTGTTATTTTTCGGGAACAAGCTGTTTTGTTTCCTTGGCCAGTTTCAAATATTTTTATTGGTTAATTTTCTTGAAATTTATTTCAAGAGCTGTTAATTATTATAATTAAGTAATCTAAAATTGTTTTAAAAGATCGTCTGGTGAAAGCAAAGACAATTTTATTGCAAAGTGAAAATGAGATACTTAAAGAAAAGAAAAGCGTTTAGAATTCTATAATTTTTTATCTGTTTTCTTTTTTCAGTTTCGAACGATAGTCGATGAACATAATTTATCGTCTGAATATTATTTATCGATACTTTTTCTTTCATTGTTTTTAAGACATTTTGTTCTTACTCGTTCTAATTTTGTTCTTACTTATTTGTTAAGACATTTAATTCAAAATTTTATAAGAAATCTGTATATCAGTTCAGGTAATTACAATAGTTTCTTTTTACATTTGCAGTAATATAAAAGATATTTTTAATAGGATTTTAAACTTGATTGACATGTAGTGAACTTAAAATTAAGAAATATAATTGATTTTAGATTAATAATTGTCTTGAGAGTTTTTATAATATTTTTCAGACACAAAAGTAATCCAATGTCTTATCGAATTGAGAATCGTTTCAAATGCAATTTAATATGAAGGATTAGTTTAAACCCTTTAGTAATCCTGTTTATTTATCCTTCTACAGAAATGTGAAGGACATAATGGAATTGGAGGTCATTCGCCCGAAGGGGAATTGTCGACGAAAAAAGACAAACAAGCCTACGCCGGAAAGAGTCCTTCACAAGAAAAGGAACAAAAATGGTGACCCAGGTAAGGAGAAACTGACCTTACTGCTGTACTAAGTCTTTATTTGAATCCAATAAGCTTAAAATTCTGAAACAAATTAAACGGTTTAACCACCGATTAATATTTAATTTGTAGTTGAAAAAAATTATAACTAAAATATTTTGCATTAGTGGAAAAAAAAGATTTTTTATATTTATCTTATAGTGTATATATTAATGATTGCTTGGTTTGAGCAGATGAGATTAGAAAATAGGTTGAAATCCGTTTATGATTTTTTATTTAACCTATGTAAAAAATTTTACCTTTGAATTCTTATAAAATTAGATAAGATAAAAGAATCGCAGATTAAAGTTCATATTTATTAAAATACACTTATGTCCATAAATTAAGGATAATGAAGTTCAGGCAAAGAAAGAGACAGAAGCAAAACAAAATTGACTTATTTATTAAACAAAAAGGTAAGAGCAAAAAAGATGTTATATGTTTGACATAATTAAAAAAATTACGATTTTTACTCCTGGAGCAAATTTCAAAAAAAGAACCTATTTACAAAAACAGTATAACAGGGTTAGCATGATGATGGTTAATATGGTTAATAACGGTGTCTTTCAATGGTGTTCTTATCTTGGTGGTAACGGGAATACCTGGCGCTCTCAAGCAATATGAAAGTCCGGACGAGAATCAGACTGCAAATAAAGCATATCCCATACATGACCTTTGATTCAAGTCCGGAAAACATCACACAAGACCACTGTTGCGGTCCACAAATCGTCTGCAATGTTTTTCGGGCTTTTCATCCAGGTTAATCGCACCCATGGCGCCCCCGTGAGTTGGCCTGTCAGTAAGTGGAACCACAACTGACAGGCCTACGAGCATATGATTCTAATCACACAACCAATGTGCACCTAAGCAGACCTGTAGACACCTGGTCTGCCTTGAAAACTGTCGTACCGGTAGCTGAAGAGAGCTGACGAGACAGGTCTGACGCTGTTCTCCGTCTGCTTCTTTCGGCAGTAACTGCTAAATACCGGTCCTCATTCGGTGTTGTAACTCGGGGCGACCTGTGCTGTAACATCTACTCACATTACTATCATCTTGGAATCGTTGCCAAAGCCTGGAGATGACACTCTGGGCGATTCCAAGTTCCTCGGATACTTCCAGCTCGGTACGTCACATTCCAGTCGTCCGATAATTCTACCACGTAAAAAATCATCCAAATGCTTCCTTTGTGCCATAACTATGCGGTTATTGCACTGAAAGGCTTTAAAGCGCTTGTGAACAATTTTACTTCTTTGCCACCATTCTCCCCCTCTCTTACACTCGTCATTGTGACGTACTATCCGCGCCATCTGGTGGTTTCCTGTAATTTGCATATTCTTCTTCAAGATGTGTGTGATAATTCTACAGGTGAAATTTTATTTTAGAGTTCAATTTCTGTGTGATTCTGAATTATCCTTAATTTATGGACATGAGTGTAGTTACTTCTAAATTGGATTTTTTTTTAAGCATCATTGATTTTATATATGTAGTGTGCCTGTTGGGCAATTAAATTGTAACTGGGTGTGGTTGGGCCCAGGTTGGAGAACTCAGAGCTTTATTTTCACATGCACAAACACCACATGCATACAATTAGTAATAAAGTTCTAATTACTGTAATATTCTGTAAGTTGTTAGTAATTGTTGTAATATTCTGATATATATTTTTATTTCCTTTAAAAATTCTGTTATGTACGCTTATTTTAATTTTATTCATTTACAAATGGTTAATTAACAATTATTTTTCTTTACAATTTGTCAAACTACAATTCTTTGTTATCTGCATTCTCACACACGATTGAATGTCCTCTTGACGCATTTTCCTTTTCACTTTTTTTTTTAATAAATTTTATCAAAATTAACATTTTTCGAATATGTCAAAAAATATCTCATGAATTATATTTTCATCATAGTCTTTGTTAAAAATAGAATTTAGTAAGAAATACGAAAATCAAGTTTATAAATTTAAGACGATTGATGTATTCACGAGTACTTCAGTACCATTAATGAAAATGAAAAATGTTTGATTTCTGCATCCGAGTCATATTTCGCCGTGGCAACTAATCAACTTGTCTTCCATCAGTTAATTTGAAATAATTGTTGTTAATTTGAAATAATTATTTTTTTAACACTGTGGCGTCAATAAAATAGGAGAGTCTTTCTTTAGGATATTAACTAGCCCCAAGTATTCCCCTTCCTCAATAAATAACACTTAGAATAGCGGGATGTTATTTATGCCGGATCAATGTGGTAAGGAGTTTTCTTTCCAGCTTTAAATAGAGGGAATGTAGTTTTGTTGGAATCAGTGAATTTAACAATTTTTGCTACTATTTGACATTGCATTTTGCGAAGGACATTGCAGATAGGGTATTAGCAGTAAGAATCTTCTAGAGAATTTGTAATCCTGTGTCTTCCGTCGCAATACTAATAGATACAGTCTACCGGTTGTTGCTTAAAGTTATAGCAATTTAAACTGATTGCGAGAGATTGTTATTCTACCTTTGCTAAAAACGAAGGGAGCCCATGAAACAACAAAACAAATACTTGCCATGTTATCCGGCACAGTCACAGAATACAAATTTTCGATATGATAGTAGATGCCGATGAGGTCATCAATTACCCACCAAACTCACTTGATTCGGTTAGATTGCCACCACATCGCCTTTTTATTTAATGTAGGATTCTTCAATAATTTTATTACGGAACCTCAACCTACCAAAACTTTTCAATGGCACATCAGCTGTGTACAAAGAAAAGCCAGGCAACGTGATTGAAGCTACTACTTTAACGCCCGACTCGTGGGAGTGTTAATGTGCGCCTCTGGTGAGCAGTAGAGCTGAGGTTCAAGTCGCTGGCAGCTTAGACGCTGTTTCAAATAACGAGGAGACTCGATGGCATTTGGGATGTTCTGCATCTTGCCTCGTTAATGGGACAACCTGGTGGGAATGTTCCGGGATTTCACATATACGATACACAAAAGATCTGGCAGTAAAATTACACCTTTAAAAGTCCACCCAAAGGATGCTCCATCTCAACAGAAACTGCTCCTTTACCTCCATCAATGAGTAAATTACTCCTGGAATGTCCGCCCCGGCTGTTGGACACTGAGGATGAGTCACAACACACAACAGCTCTTTAACATGAAAGGGAGAGGGGGAAACAGTTTTTATCCCACGAATATCTCTCTCAGTTCGGTGGATATCCCTTTTATTAAGTGATTGCTATTTCTAGTGACTTTTGGTCACGATTAACAATAAGTCATTAAAATCAAATCCAGTAATTAATTCTATTAATTACTGGATTTGAGATCTCCATGTTTCTTCATGGATTGCTTGCTCAAGAGAGGGTTTCCCCAATAATTTATTTACTTTACACCTGGAGGGAAATTGATAATTGTGTTTATAATCAGATTCAGTTAAATTAATATTGCAATGAATTAAAATTATTTTGTAATTGTTTAGGTGTTTAAATACCTGTAAATAAAATTACTTTTGTTTTGCACTACATCCATTATTATATTATTCCTTCTCTTGTTTGATAAAATATAGAAAAAATAAATACTGGGGCAACGACGAGTAAATAACTATTTCTTAATAAAACCTGTCATGTCAATTCTCTGATTTTCTTAGAATTTCATTATTCAGTATTTGCATCACAAGCAAAAAAGTTGTTATTTAATTCACTTCTAGGCTACGAATTATATTTGCAATATAAGAGTCAACTGTTTATTCAATTTCAATGCCGACTTCAATATCGTGCAGCGAAAAAAAACTCCCCTTAATTGAAAACATAAAATATTCTCAGCAAAATTTATAAAACTTCGTGTAGAAGAAGAACAGAGAAAGTGATTCAATAGTATATGTATATGAAATCTTTTTATTATTAATGCATCAAATTTAATAAAATTAAAAAATATCTGCATGAATTAAAAAAATGTCATTCTATTACTTCTCCCCCTTTTCCTTATAGAATAATTACTTTTATGGGCACTTTAATATTTGATCAATGAATCTTCGAATCTTTAAAAAAATGGCTAAAAATATTATAAAAATAAGTCATAAATTGATAAATAAATACTTAAATAAGTCTAAAAAATAAACAAATACTATATATATCTATGGATAATAATATCTGTATGGATTAAAAAAATGTGAGTTTCTATCTATTCTTCCCCATTTTTTCTTATAAGTTAAAATAATTTTATGGGCTTTTTAATATTTGAACAATAAATCTCCGAATCTTTAAAAAGTAGTTAAAAATATATTAAAATCAGCCATAAACTGATTAATAAATACTTAAATATGTCACAAAAATAAACAAATAATACATTTGGGGTTAATTAACGGATGGGTTGGATGGTTAACACTTAAATAAGTCTAAAAAAAAGTATCAAATAATATGTATATATATGAATAATAATATCTGTATAAATTAAAAAAACGTAAGTTTCTATATATTCTCCCCCTCTTTTTCAGTGGCCTGGTGGCCAACTGTCTAGCACTCTAGCTTTTGGTATCACAGGCTTCAGGTTCGCATCCTGGCGGTGGTATAGATGTTTGTTAGTGTTCGAAATCCACTTAAAATTGTAGGTCCCGGTCTGTTTAGCCCTCGTGGGCACAAGGTGACCGTGGAGCGACAAACCAAAGACCTTTTTTTTTTTTCTAATAAATTAAAATACTTTTAAGCGCGTTTTAATATTTGATCAATAAATCTCTGGATCTTTAAAAAATAGCTAAAACTACCTTAAAATAAGTCATAAATTGATTAATAAACACTTAAACATGTCTAAAAATGAAAAAATAAAAAAATTCTTAGCCTTTTTCCACTCTTTTTGTGGTTTCTTTTAGTTCATAAATATTCTACAAAAAAGCCATAAATTGATTAATAAACATTTCCATATTTTAACATTGAGTTCAATGCTGATGGTACTTAGTAGAAAATAATGTTGTTTATCCATTCGTTTTAAGTCAACATAACTATTAATAGCTTGCGATGGATCAACAAATTCATATTATATGAAATACATGGGAAATACAAGATGTTTAAGGTTAATAACTAATTATTTACTGGTTACTTACAGAAACATACTTGTGTGCTAGAGTGAAGAGATTATTTATAGATAGTAATTGAATTTCGTTAACCTAATAATAATTTTTTCATTTTCAGTCTATTTTCGAAGTAAGTTATTTTCAGACTATAATCTCCACGATAAACTTTATTAAAGTAATTTCTTTAAGTAGATTCGTCTTTGACATTCTTTGTATACTGTTTGAATATCGATTCTCTTGTCAATCTGCTGACTGATTTCTCCAAGTTTTCTCAAGTTTAACTTTAGTCACACAATGTGAGGAAAGTGTATCTGCGCAAGTATTCCAGGAATGTGTATGTAATGTGCATTTATACAGTAGGAATGTATTGTTAAAGCAATAGGTTTAGGTTAACTTTTTAATTGCTGAGGCCTGGTGGTTAATTGTTTGGATTTCTGAACAAAGGCATACCAGTTTAATTCCTTATATTTGTAGAAGCGAAAAATTTCGACATTTGATAAATCTGGAAATTATCTTTAAAACTGGGAGATATCGTTGACCTGGGATTGTATTTTCAGATAATTTGCCAAATTTTCATTAACGGTGGTAAATTTAGCGATACGTAAAATGATGAATCTCTTCCTTCTTGAATGCATACCATTAACAATTTTGTGATAGTACATGTTAAATTTAAAGTGAAGGATAACTGGAATATTTCTCCAATATTATTTACTAACAGTGTTATTTATAATTACTTTTACTTAGGATTCTCAGATATTGCTGTGGCGAAGAGAAGAGCCTTGTTAAAACTCTTGCTGTGTGAAGAGGACTTGTTGAATGCTGTTTTAGCTGGAAAGGAACATTTCATAACACCTTTGCGTAAACACTGCAATCTTATTACCTCGATAGAATTGGATTTTTATTCGTAAATATTGAAGAAGTAAGTAACTTAATAAAAATTCAGTAAATAATTATTTGCTAATATTAATATTAACAAATAATTTATTATTTAATTTAGTAATAATTTATTAAAATACCTAAACTATAGGGTGATAGATGGAGAATTTTGTTTAACCATAAAATCTACAGAAAATATAAGCAACCTGATATTACCAGAGATGCCAATCGTATCATATGACTTCGGCATATTTTTAGATGTGATGATATGAGCCTTGTTGAAACGGTGACTTTTGCGAATGTAGAGGGTACCAGAGAAAGAGGCCTCGCACAAATGGATAGATTGCGTAGAGGCAGATTTGAAGACATTAAAAAATCAATCGTTGGCGGAACTGTGGCGTCTGATCGGACCTGTTGGATGAAGCATGTTGAGGTGGTCTTGGCCTGTAACAAGCTGCAGTGCAAGTAAAAAAAGACGAAGAAACTATGGGATAGCCATAATCAAAGTATAAGTGACACCAATTATAAAGAATGTAATTGGGGAAAACGAAATCATTTCGTATACGTATTATTAAATCTTGGAAAATTGATTTGTAAATAAAAAAAAAAAAATGGTTTAGATTTTCTACACTAGGATCAAAAGTGGCACTGCAGATTGATTTTGGTTAGTAAATAGGCATAAAATGGAGGCCTGATGGCCACGTGACTAGCGCTAGGTACCACAGGTGTCGAGTCCGGGGTGCGCCATAGATGCTTGTAATGTTTCTGAATCTACTTTAAACTGTAGGTCCCGTCTAATATGACTACTACTACACCACATCACTGTGGCTAGAGCTGAGTTGCCCCAATATAGTTTGGGAATGATGTGGGTGAGAAGTCTGACTGAGCTCCTTGACACTCTACTATCATATGAGACCGGGACCTACAGCTTAAAGTGGATTCCGAACTACTACAAACATCCATGGTAACTCCGAGGACTCGAACCCGAAACCTGTGTCAGCGAGCGCCAGACACTCGGCAATTCAAGCCCCGGTCTAATAAGACTGTAGAGAGTAGGGTTGACAATCCTACCACGTAGAAAAAGAAAACATCTCCTGTCTCGAAATCTGCCAGTAAGCAGAAGACCTTGGCCTAACAAGGAGTTGTTGCAACAATGAAGAAGATTATCATAAAATTCTTCATATTTAAACTACAAAAAATAATAAAGTAAAGTAACTATTTGAGTTTTAAAATAAAATTTAAAATCCTTTTATCAAAATAATTACTAAAAATATTCATTTTTTGAAATACTGTGTATAGTATTCATTACCTATTCATAACAATAATATTATATATTATTCATAAAAATGATTCATAATATATTGTTAAATGTGCATTACAATATAAAAGCAAAGTGCTGAATGTTTATTGAAAAAGAAGATGGAATTTTATATAAAGTCTTACGACTAAAAGTAGTTTATTTTATTAGATAAAGCAAGTTCATCTAACAAAAACATATTTTTAGGTAGGTTCAGTACACGAAAAACACGTTCAGCATCTAAGACGGCTTACACAAGGGACAGAGGATAATGTTGGAAGATTGTACCAAAAACAGGTATGGATATTCTATCTATGTATTTTATATGTATGAATATTTTTACAAGAGTCAAATGTAAATGTTTAAATATTATCTATAAGAAATATTACTTCCGAAAACTAATAAATATTTAATCAACTTTCGACTAGACGTTTATTAATAAAATTCTTCTGATCTTAGTAATATGATGTTTCGTGTAGTTTTAAATAAAAAAAAGAATTTAAGATCAAAAGAAATATATAATAATACATAAAAATATTTAAAATCATAATTTTGTTGGAGTGTATCATTTATTGTTATTATTATTACTTTTTTATAAAATTTAAAGATGCGATATTATATCATTTTAAAAGTAGTAAGAAATGGTTAAATATTAAATCGCTTTTTTGTGGTTTATATTTCATTATTATTTCATGTAGTTAAAAAAGTAATAACAGTAATGTTTCCAATTTAAATACCATCAGAATTTTTGTATTGATATTCATTTGCGATGCAGAGAAAATTTTAATTATACAATAATCTATTACGTTACCAACTAAACAGAAATAATATTCAATTTATATGAATAATGAAATAGTAGTAATATCCTTAGAAAGTAATGAAAATTGTAATATGTAAGGGAGAATTTACCAAAATCAGTTGTTGTCTTATTACACATGATCTAGCAGCAGGCCACAGGCTAGGTCAAGCCCATAAGCCAACAATCTTCAGAAAACCATAAACAAGATGAGGACTAATGCTTAGATCATTCCTATCTAGACCCGCACATTTCAACAGGTGCTCGGAAAAGGCCTTCTCTGAGTTACAGTTGGTACCTGATGGTTTGGGGCTTGATGGCCGAGTGGCTAGCGCTCTGGCTCTCGGTACCACGGTATCGGGTTCGAATCCCGGCGGTGCCCATGGAAGTTTGTAGTGGTTCGGAATCCACTTTAAGCCGTAGGTCCCGGTCTCCTATGACTGTAAGAGCGTCATGGAGCCAAAGTCGACTTCTACCTACGGGTGCTCCATCACAACAGACGCTGCTTCCTTCCCCTTCAATCATGAGTACGTATATGGCTCGTGGGCTTGGCTAGCCAAGTGAGATAAGAAACAACACAGTTGGTACACCCCCGAAATAATTTTTGCCCCTTATCAAAAGAGAGCCACTTAATGTGTCCACTTGCAAGCCTTCTATCGGTGGTCTGGATGATTCTATCAGCCTTGAGGGTAAGGACCACTCCCTGGGTGTGCCTGCTATACCAGGGCTGAATTTGTAGATCTTTCAATTGTGGCAAGAAGGTGGCACCGGACGGAATGGGCGAAGTACACAGTCCAGTCACATTAATGGGACCACCACCTACTTTCGACGTCAACGTGAAATAACCAATCACAAAAGACAGGTGGCAGCACATTGCAGTGGAGTGTATATAATGAATTCCACTTAATACCACTTAAATACCACATTCCACACTCCACTTAAAACCAGAATATACAAGAGTGTATATTCTGGCTTTTGATAGGTAGTCACATTAATGTGACTGGACTGTGTACTTCGGTAGTGTATACTCTGGTAGGGCCATCTTAGGCGTGAATGCCATTTCATTATGCTTATCTAAGATCTACAGGTTTAGAGCCCCAATTTAGGTTTCTGCTTTCATGTGCTCCGGATCTTTGATTCTCAGAAGGTGTTTCACTTTTCATTTTGCCATGAACAGATCTTGAATAGCGAAATTTCTGCAATAGTATTTGCCCGGTATTTTCCAAATTGTTGTTTTACATCTTCGATATTTTGTGATACCTGAGTCTACCATGTCCCATACATGTACAGTTTAGGGAGAAAATTGGTGATTCTATTTTGTAGGGAGAATTTTGAACAGCAAGAAGCCAATCCGCAAATATAGGGCCAGGTATTTTCATGGTAAAATTAGCTTTTAGGAAAAATTAATTATTGAGTTGTTAAAAAAAGTTGTTAAAACTATTAGGCGGGATCTGCTTTCATAAATCAGCATTACATCAACAAAAAAAATTCAATTTAAATTGACAAAACATCACAAAGTTGTTAAAATCGTCTCCTTTTAGAAATAGTGTTCTCGAATATTTTCCTCCAAATTTTAAGATCTATACTTCAAAAACATATCTTTCAAATTAAATTTCAATTTTAGCGT
The DNA here is from genome assembly GCA_021605095.1 of Caerostris extrusa. Lineage (NCBI taxonomy): Eukaryota > Metazoa > Arthropoda > Arachnida > Araneae > Araneidae > Caerostris > Caerostris extrusa. Next base: position 11,898 of record BPLR01011037.1, on the reverse strand, counting down.
GTACATTAGAAAACGTGTAAAAATATTTGATCAATTTAGTTTTTTAAAACGATTGTAAATCCCGTTAATAAATTTGTACTGTTTGTGTTTGTGTTGTAGTGTCTTTCATAAACCAAATATTTAACAACAGCTTAGTATTTTAAATATAAATTTATTGCACAACATAATTACAATATTTTCAAAAAAAAAAAAAAAGATAAAAAATATCAGCAGCATTCTTTTACATGGTAGCCATGGCTCGACTACCACACAGTAACAGGAACAGGAACGCATCTGCCTTTCTCTCTCTGGTCCATATCCCAACTTAGACGCTCTCCATAGGTTCTACTTGGGAATCTGTTTAACAGCAAGGGTGTCTTCTAGGCAACAAAAGCACACTAGAAACTCGTCTCGGCAATTACTCATGTCATAACTCCTACCCATGTTAGCGCTTCGCCAGTCATTACAGTGTGCATGAATATTTTTTACGTCTTCAAATTTCATTCGTCTATGGCTTTTTAAAAATTTTAAATAAGAAATTATAAATACTTTTATAATTTATTTTACAGTTTCAAATTCAAATAGTTTTTAAAACTTATGATACTTATTCCCCGAAATATGTTCTCTATTAAATAAAATTTTATTTTTCACTATAAATCGCTACTATATGAATACTTTTTGTCACCCAATGTAAACATTTCGATAATGTTGTTAATAAATATACATATCGCCTTTTATTAATATAAAACTAAAGTCATATATAAAACATTTAAGTTGGTATTTACATATATGCCCCATAAAATTATCCTTTTTTTAAAAATGTAAATTTAGTATATTAAGTTGCCTCAGTTGGGGAATATGGACCACAAATTAGTTTATTAAGATTTGCTAAGTAAAATCTTTGTAAAGTGATTAAGAAGATTTAAGAATTCATGGTCCGAACCTGTTGAAATGTAAATGTCCATTCATTATTATTAATGAGAATACAATTTAAATTCATTCTTTATATTTTGATGCTATAAGAAATAAATTTAAATTTATTCTTTATATTTTGACGCTATAAGAAATAAATTAAAATTTTATTCTTATTAATAACTCACATGATTTTTTTCATCATTTTTTGTGATAACAAAGAAAGGTAGCTAATTTTTAAAAATAAATAAAAATCTTTTTAAAAATGTTGTTGATTATATTAGTATCATCGTTGTTAATTATATTTGTAAAAACGTTAAAACTTTTGTTTACATTAATTCATTTCACACAAGGTGTAAGAAAAATTGCAAAATTAGTAGATTTCAATAATATCCAAATTATCCGATATTTGCAATGTAACTCATTTAATATATCTGATTAATATATCTCATTTAAATAAAAATATTAGTATTTTAAATATATCCGATTAATTTTTTACGTACATTTTGTTTTGTTTTCTAGGTTGACGAAAGATTTTCAGTTTTAAGGAAATATGTGTCTGGATTAACCTTGGCAAAGGTACTCTATAAATACAAAACCATAAACAAGACATTCAGAGAGTTTGTAGAGGTCAGTATGAAAACTTAGTCATTTTATTTAGTACTTAAAACTTAGATAAAACTAAGAATATGCAATCATTCTATTATATTTCATATAGGTGATTTAAAAATTTTCAATTAATTAAAAATTTTAACTTTTGTTTAAAAACATTAAACAGAGGATCTTTAGATACTGCTACTTTCTTTAATTGTGATGTAATGCGTTTCTTGCCAGGCACTCAATTTACGTATAGATTTGTTTTTATATCAGATCTCGCGTGTTTTATGAAACTATGCCCTGATTAGTTCCTGATTCTTACCTTTGTTTTCTTGTATGCTAATTTTTGAGGGACATCAGTGTGCTCCGTGTTCCACTTAGGTATGCCACGAATAGCCCACAAATGGGGGGCAAGGAAAGATCGTTGCCTTCTGGGAGGGTTTTTAAGTTTGCTTTGGTTTGTCGCTCTACGGTCATCTTGTGCACACTTTGGGCTAAACAGACCGAGACCTACAGTTTAACGTGGATTCCGAATCACTAAAAACATCCATGCCACCGCCAGGATTCAAACCTGAAGCCTGGGATACCAAAGGCCAGAGCGCTAGCCACTTGGTCACCAGGCCGCCAGGTTTTCAGAGGCAACAGCGGTGTTGATGCTCATTATACGGGCGGAATACCGGAAAATTCTCACCTGATTGCCAATGTAGGACACTATTCAATTTGTTACTCAATTCATTAGTTTATGAAAACTGACACTACCTGCAATGGGCACCACCAGTGGATTCAAACCCGGGGCCTCCTACAAGTTAGCTATATCATGAGTTACAGCTAACGTGCATCATGTTACAGTTTCACGAGTTAGGCATTTTTGGACCACTGAAACATAAATTGAAAAGTATTTTCAGGCACTTACGATACCTACTCTGCGATTCTTTCTCTGCCTTTTTGTACCTCATGCTTCAGGTTCGAAACCTGCAGTGGCATGGATGTTAATGATCAAATGGTTTGCCCCTCTATGGTCATTTTTTGTACAATTTGGGCTAATTAGCCCGGGACTTTACTATTTAACATGGATTCCGAATCAATATATGGATGCTTGTTAGTGGTTCGAATTCGCGTTAAATAGTAATTAACAAAACCGGCAAATCACAAACCAACAGCGACAAACCAAACAATTCAATCTGAGGCACTTTACGAGAAGATTTATGATATTCAGCATATTTAATGTCGAAATAAATTCCACTCTTTGAATACTTTAATTGCGAGTTAATTAACTAAAAATATATTTCTGTACTATAATTAATAATTGGTGTATACACAATTTTACTTTGATCATATTTAACAAATATTCTGTAATTAAGTTGTTTTGGATTTATTTCGTAACCCTAATGATTTTATGGAATAAAACCCATAAACATTTTCATCCTATTATTTTAAAGATAAAGCACTAATTATCTTAATTTTCAAAGAAAAAAAAAAACAACCTAGGAGCTTGTCATTCACAATTAATTAGAATATGAAGATAATTTAACTATACTTCTCTAGCAATTAACATAAGCGGCCTTTATTGTTTTATGAATATAAAAATATGGTTTATTCAGAAGAATGTAAGCGTACGTTTGTTTTATGTAGATTAAAAATATTCAAATAGTTTAATCTGTTAGCTGTCACCAACATTTTCGAGTTTTGCAAGAATTTAATTAACTCATGTCACGCATTTTAAATTGATTGCCCAAATACTGGAAAGGAAATTATGAAATATTTTACAGATAATTTTTTAAAAGTCCCGATATACTGCTAATCCTCGTATCAAACTACAAATAGAGCATGCTTTAATTCTAAAGATGCTCTCATAGTATCTGGAACGGAATAAAGTAGAATAATAAATTATTTATTCATAAAATGTTGAACATTTTTATCTTGGTTTGATTTGCATATGTAATGTTTTACCCATTTACGGTGAACATATATGTATTATGAAATTCAGTTATGCTTACCGCATCAGTTGTGTTATGTAATTCAATTATGTAGTTACGCACTATTTATTATTACTATTAATTTGTACTGCATCATTTTTCCACTGGAAGAGTTATGGCATTTCATTCCCAGAACAAAAGAATGTATATTCTTTGACAAGTACGTAATAACAATCCATCACTCAAATTTGACAGCAGACAAGCAGTGTTGTGGGTAGCTATATTGCATACAATTAGTGTTTTGTACTAATGAGAACAACATGTCACTCAAATCTGATAGCAGATATTCGGTGTTACGTATAATGTCACGTATAATGAGACTCATGGAATTAGCGATTGTTTACGCGACCTTCACAGGTCGAAAAATTACAAATGGAATATGAACTACACCATGAGTTGTTCCATCGTGATTGGTGATAGATCGTAAGTTAAAATAAAAAAGTATTCCCATAAACCTGAAAGTTACACTCTTCTTGAAGCCGTTATAAATCTAGTATAGGTCGAGACTTTGCAATGCTATTAACCATTAATCGATATTACACACAAATACAGAGCAAAAAAAAAATACAATGCTTCATTAAAAGAGGAGAACAAATACTAGTAAAAATACTGTGTAACTAGGACACTTTACATCAATCAAATTTATTTAACAATCGATATCGATAACATGGAATTAATGCATGAAAACCGCCCTACCCGAAGGTATACTGCAATTGATAATATGGTAAAACAAAAATGTAGTCACTAACAAGATTACTACCTAATACTTAAAAAAATATGTTTCAGCAACTTATATTTAACTCAACTAACTGAATTAATCAATCCAATAGAAGTATGCATCCAATGACGTATTCTAATATGATATAGTCGTATAGAAACAATAAGTCTGCCTGAAAAAGGGGTTCGATTCAAAAAGACGGAAACTTGGTAAAAACATACGCACGAAAGGATAGATTATGAAAAATAAACGAAACTATTATTTTATAAAAGTCCTATTTAGTAATTAGATAAAGATAACTTTTAAAATATAATGTGGACTTTGTGTCTTCCTCATGTTTTACATATTACATCATTCCTGATTGTTCGATATGAGTCGCTTACACTTTGTCACAATAGTCATCGAATTTCCTCTCTTTTGAAAAGCGATTGAAACAATGCAACTAACAGATTCAATGTTGTTATAACACACATATATATAACACCTATATGAACTCTCCTGTACGCGCCCATTATAACTTGGACAAGAGTTAGGGTATAAAATAGGATTTGTATGAAAATAATTAAATAAAATTTTGTCAAGGCCTCTTTTACACACATACGTTACAAAGTTATATGTATTTTGAAATGAAAAATTTATTATAAATAAAAAATATTGTTGTACTGACGATAGCTGCACCCATTATAACTTGGACAAGAGTTAGGGTATAAAATAGACGTGGCATTTGTAAGAAAATAATTAAATAAAAATTTTGTCAAAGCCCCTTTATAACGTTACAAGTTATATGTAAACCAATATGTACTGTAAGAAAGGAGTCTTCTTTAATTGAAATTATATTTTTATTAACTGGAAAATTTTTGAATTATATATATATATATCTATACCAACCGATATGCTCACATTCGTGATTTAAGTAAAGGCACTCGTCTTCTGCTGGAATAGCAACCAAATTTCTCCGGTTTTAAATTACAAAAAATGTTTGATTTCTGTTATTTGACGGTTTGTTGTCTGTTAGAATTTACACATACTCGACCACTGCGCTCCATGGTTCTTATTCATTCCTTTTAATTTTTGTATTAACGATAAATATGACCCATGCCTTTCCGTATCTGTTATGCGTATATCATCATCAAAACCTACATACACACACACACACATATATATATATATCTGAAAATTTGCATAGCACGATTACTCTGTGTAACACGAATCCGAAGCCGATTACATTATTTTTTACATGTAATTTTCGTGTACTTCATGGAAAACGAACTAAATCACATAATAAAATTATCATAACATTCACTGAGCATAAACCCCAAAGTGCTTCACATTTAATCTTTCCACAAAAACCAAGATACAAAGCCCTCATAAGCTGCAGCAGCGTAATTGAAAATCATTTAACAAACACAAATATTACAAAGATGGCAGACTAGATTTACATTGGCAGATGAAAGAAACACACACACACATATGGATATATATATAAACAAAATTTACCTAAAATTAGAGCGTGAATCATGTTTACCAGAAAATCTGCAACATCCAAAAGAGAATAAATATAACATCCGGAGGATGTTAAAAAATAATGTTAGTTCTGTTAGCTGGAGGACTACATCCAAATTAAAAACACATTTAGCGGCGTTTTCTGATTATTCTGAGGGGAGGTGAAACAACTTTCTGCTTAGAGAGTATAAGAATGTAGCAATTATAAGATTCAGTTAGATTAGATAGTTCATTAGAATAACGATTCAGTTGTGTAGCTGGTTTTTTTTTAGGCATGTGGATGATTTAATTGCTATCTACTATGCAATTTAAAAAAAATTCTGCCATGACATTTAAACAGAGCATTTTTCTCAAAAAATGACTAATGGAAATAACCTTCAAGCTGATTTTCTTAATATCAACGTTGACACTTATAACTCTCCAGACTCACACAATGGATCTCTAATATCAAAATAAATCACAATATCATTAATCAACTGCTTAGAAATAATTCAATCTGTAGCAAAACTACTTTTTACCCAGCCACAAAGAAAATAACTTAAGAATATTCTTTTAAAAAATATTGTCCTAGAAACTTTTCTTCGCTGTTATTTTTTTAATTTGTTATCTTCTAAGTCGTGTACTCCAAACTGAGAATTGCAAAGCAAAAAAAAATTTCCTATTATTTACGATTTCCGTAAATTCTTCATGTTATAGCTATTTTCTCTCATATTTCATCTAAGTAAATCACTCCATCAATTTCTACACCACAATTCACTTTTTCCGCGCTACTAATTAAAAGAAACCCCCATAATGAGCAATAAATCGTCTCAATCACATACTAGATGTATATTAGTTATTTAATTTATTATTTTTTTATTTTAAATTATTTTATTTTTTAAAATTAGTAGTAATGGTTCGAATCTACTTTAATCAGTAATTCACGGTCTAATATGACTGTAGAGCGTTGGGCTGACAACCCTCCCTGTAAAAACATCTACTGTCTAGAAAATGCCAGTTAGCAGATGGCCTTGGCCCACGATGGTGTTGTTGCGCCACTGATGATGATGATTAAAATTATTCTAAAAGATCGTCTTATCAAAGCCAAACAATTTTATTTCAAAGAGAATATGAGATTTTTAAACAAGAGAAAATCGCTTGAAATAGTATAATTTTTATTTTATTTTTTAAGATTGTTGTTATGCGTTTTGCTCTTACATTAAATTCTAAATTTTATGAGTAACCTATATATCGGCCCAGTCGATTATTTACTTTATTTTGAATATAAGTAAGTTATATGTATTCTTATGCGCTTACTTACTCTGTAGTTTTTGCCCTATGTACATATGAAATATTTCTGCTACTAATATCTTACAGATGGTTATTTTAACATCTTTTTGCCGAAAATAATTCCACAACAAAATAAAATAGCCTTTTTAAAACTATTATTAGCAACCGCTTTTTATTTTGATCCAAATGATCTGATATTTCTCTGATACGTAGGAGATACCCAGAAAGTTCACACTAACTTCTAGTTGCAGAAAAGTTCAATTTGGTAAAAGGTCTTTCAAAGTGCCGAAGCGTAAAGCCACAATCAAGTCCTACGAATTGACCATTGAACCACATAAAAGAACGACTTACTCGGTTATTAACCTGCTGGCTCTGTTTAAGCGATTTCGGTTGCTATTCTGTATCGTATGGAGTTCGAATAGTTTTCCACATACTGTGGTGAACGAATAAAAAGCAAGCGGCTGGAAAAGCAAATAGCGTTAATTTATCTTGGATGCTACTGCAGTTGACTTCTTCAACCATTTGTAGTGTCAGTTTATGTGTTTGAAAGCGGGTTCATTGAACCTATTTGCGGTGTTTATTGAATTAATGAAACAGTGAAAATACCCATTATTTATTTGAAATAGAAACTGAAACTTTTCTGAAACATTAATATTTGTGATTGTTGTTTATGTCTGGTGCAGTTAATATGTTTAACTAAAAGAGGGTTAAAGGAGAATTTTAACTCTTTTTTTTTTATTCATCTATTATACAGGATGAATGTTTATATTGTACAAATATTTATTTATGGAAAAATATTAATATTAAAAAATTATAGTATTTATATAGTAATTATAGCATTTGTATAGTAATTATAGTATTTGTATAGTAATTATAGTATTTGTATAGTAATTATAGTATTTGTTTAATAATTATAGTATAGTAGTAGAAAATAAAATGAATCATTTACCTTCTGTCTTTTTTTATAAAATTAAATTAATTTGAATTTATTCAAATATAATTCGTTTTTGAAGAGCAATAAGTTTAGAAATATTTCGTGTGTAAATATTTTGGTAATATTCATTCACATAAAGTGACTATTATTCTATTCATATAAAGTGACAAAAAGGTATATTAATAAGGCAGATTTTAGTGAAACTCTTAATTTTTCTACTTTAAATTCTATTGTGTTTGGGAATTATTTCGTAAAAAGTTCTTTGCATTTGCTGAATTTGTAAATTGCATAGTATCTAAATGATACTTTTAAGAAAAAAAAATATATGCATACAAATAAAATTCACACAAATTATATGTACAGATCAAAAGCAATCCTTATTATAAAAGAGGCATTAGGGCTAATTGACTAGCTCTCTGGCATTCGGTACCACAGGTTTCAAGTTCGTATCCTGGCGGTGGCATTTTGCGGCGGTTTGTTAGTAGTTCTGAATCTGCGTTAAATTGTAGTTCTCGATCTAATTAGCCCAAAGTGTGCACAAACTGACCGTACAGTGACTAACCTTATTTCAATAACGCGTTTTTGCCATGCAAGTGAAGTGTTTTACACTAGAATGTTCTTATAATTTTTAAGTAGCTTTAGTTAAAATAATTTTCTTGAAAACAATGTATTAACCCATAATATTTAAATATATTTTTTATAATTTTTCTCTAGTACAAACACCTAATGATGGTACGATTAAAAATACATTTTTTTCTTATATAATTCTAATACTTAGATAAATTAAGCTGTGTTAAAAAGTATCACTCCTTAATTTTTTATTCCGAATGAACATTGATTTAAGGTGTGTTAAAATGATGGCTGTTACTGATATGAATAAAACTTCACACTTAATCACGCTGATTTATTAGTGTGAACTGAATGACATATCTGTTACCTTTGCGTATTATGCATTAACTCTTTTAAAACATAAAAAAAAATTGTTTTGAAATTCAAAACAGGTTCTGAGAACATGAATTACATGAATTATCTTAATTGATTTTTATTTCAATTAATTAAAGTAAGTTTTTTAATCTTCTGACACCTGAAAGTGTTTTTCTTTATGCGGAGTCATTAATATCTTTAATGTCAGTTCTGGCCGAATCGCAACCATTAGTCAAAATTTTTTACTATTTTTTTTTATAGCAGCTTGAAATTATAATCAATCTACTTGTAATTTGCAACCTAGTAAACTCGGTTGAATAAAATTACACTTTCAAGTCGTGCATATATAAATATGTATATAGATGAATAGATAAATAAATAGAAAGATAGATAGATATGAATGTATATATATTGTAAAAGAAATTTTATAAGTTAAAAGAAATAAACTTTTAGCATAAATTATAATAGCTATAATATAAAATCCTGCAAAAAAATGAATAAATAATGAAATCATAGAAGTGAATTGCTATAAATCGTAAATATGAATCTGAAAATGTTTAATATGCATATCAAATAACTTAATGTGGTAGTTGCAATTTAAAAATAAAACTTATTTTTAAAGATACATAGTAATGTGGCATTGAATTGGTAGCACTGAATAAAATTTCGAAATATATATGTAAATAAATATATATATAAGTTTCGAAATATATATATATACATATAAATACGTGTGGGGGTGGGGACGGGTGGGTGTCGAAGTTTGGTGTATGTGGGTGGGTTTAGAAGTTTGTTTTTAAAAAATTTTCCTTTTAATCTTTCTTCTATTTGTGAATTTGAATTATTTAAGCTTCTGTAAAATACACTTTAAGATAAAAAAAAAACAGACAAACTAGAAAGAGTTATCTAAATGGTACAGAAATCAATAAATGGGATATGCATATACAGAAGAAGATTGTTTTATTTAGCATATACAGATACGTATTGTGGATCAATCAATAAGGTGTTTGCACATTTTAAATTGATATGAAAGCTTTTATAAGACTTTGCATTTATTTGTATAGTTGGCGGATGTCCCAGCGCGGAATTTCTATCAAAACTTTCTAATAGTCGAGTATTTAAAAATATTATTTAATTTTTTAAGGTTTTATTTCTTGTAAAGTATTCTGAACAATTGTAAATCGCTATAAAGATAATCTTTCTAGTGTCATAAAAAAATTAAAAACAATATGTTGCTTAAATTTATAAAAGCGGCTTAAAGCCATTTGAATGTTTAATTATTATCTAATAATAATAAGAGAACTTTCCATGAAAGGCATTTAAGTTTGATTCTAGTCTTGGCCACTGCTTGATTCCAGATTTAGTTGAAATAACTCATTGAAATTATTGTAGATTCTGTGGAGAGTGTGAAAAATTTGTTTTTGCCCTATTTTTAATTTTTTTCGTTTCATATATTATGCAAACGAGAAATGATATTCTTCTACTTAATATGAATAAAACTAGTATTTAAATTATTACTATTATTTATTAAACTATATGGAAATATAGTTTAATAAATAATAGTAATAGTAATAATGGTAATAATTTAAATGTTTTTTCATACATGAGAAAAAAATGCTAATTTAAGCTATAATATTATATTGTTTAAAATAATTATTTTCATTTCTTTAAATATTACCCGTTCTTTATCAGATTGACAGATACCCAATAGGAATATCCAAAAAGTAATTAAATAAATTATAAAAATAACAATAGAAAAGTAAATATTTCAGATTTAAATTATTAAAAACAATAGCAAACTCTTTAATAAATTTAATGTTCCGAGCTTTTTATTAGTCTCACTTAATGAATTTATTTTTGAAAGAATTTTCTCGAGACACATTTAATTCTATCTGGTGATTTTGATAGATTTAATTTTATCAGTCTAATTTATTTAGCCATCTAATTTTTTTATTTTTTGGGCATTGATGAGCAACCTTGCATTAAAGCAGTAGTCCCTGGACATTACATTTTCTAAAAACTATTAAATAATTTAATGGATTTGTCCTATCATCGTTTTATTCATGATAATATTAGCTTTAATTGTCTTTGTATTGAATTGAAATAAAATAATCTTTTAGTTTTATTGTCCATGCAGTTTTGCATATTAAATATTTGAATATAATTGTTAATTAAATATGAATATTGAAGGTTACGTAATAACATTTTCGGTTTAATTACCTTTTCTTTCCTAATTCATTGGTGATTTTATAACTTTAATTCTTTAATTTGTTATGATGTTCGATGTATTAATGCACCTTGAAATTTTATTACAGTGATAATTTTAAAAGTATAGAAGTTTTAAAAGAATAAAAACGCCTTAAATCTCATTTTGTTAAAGGATGATTAAAAGTTGTTTCAAATATAAAGTGCCTTTTCAATTAAAATTATTTTGTTGCATGAAACATTAATTTTTTATTGTGCATCTAATTTATAAATTATATATATACGGGATGCATGGAAAACATCTGTCCAAAATACAATGGGTCTCCAGTCACTGTTTTCAGAAAGAGGAAATTCGATGACAATTGTGACATTGTACATAAAACATCTTGCATAGATATTCAGGCTGCCTGGTTTAGTTTGGTTTATCGCTTTTACTGTTGTTTTGTGTACACTTTGATCTATTTAGACCAGGCCTACATTTTAAAGTGGGTTTCGAACAACCAACAAACATCCATGCCACCGCCAGGGATTTGAACCAGAAACTTGACGTACCAAAGGGCAGAGCGCTACCCAACAGACCATCAGGTCGCCAGGTTGCGCAATGCATATCCCTGAAAAATTCCTACTTGAAACACCCTGCTGTTAGGGAGGCTGTTCGTGGCATACATATGTGGAACACGATGCCCATTGAAGTCAATATACAAAAAATGCAGTTCTGCAGTACTTTTTTTCAGTGGAGCAACAGCCTCATCAACGGCCTCAACCAAAGCCTTGTGTCTACTGGCAGATTTTCGAGATAGGAGATGTTTTTATATTAGATCATAGTCATATTAGACCGGCTCATATTACCAACAGTCATATTAGATCGGGAACTACGATTT
>BPLR01011036.1:0-51752 GCA_021605095.1 Caerostris extrusa | reverse complement strand
GGAGCAAAGTGAGTATTATTACTTGCATATAATTACAAATGTGGGAGCTTCACATACATAAAAGGGAATTTGGAGGAAAAAAAATTGTAGGCATCTCTGATAGATTTATAATGTTTTGCTTGTTGCTTACAAGCGGCCTGATGGCCAATTGGGTAGATCTCTGACCTTTGGTGCTTTAGGTTCTAATATTGGCGGTGATATGGAAGAACAATATATAGATTTGTTAGTGGTTTGGAATCCACGTTAAAAGTAGATCCCGGTCTAATTGGTTCCAAAGTGTGCACAAAATGTCCGTAGAGCGGCAAACCAAATCCAACCTTGTTGCTTCTTGATTTTCATTAATAAGAAAAGAAAATGTAATCCGAAAAAAACTTTTAGTTTATTTTCGATGAAAAAAAAAAACTGCTTCTTGAAAAAAGTTACTTTTTTAATGTTTTAAAAAACAATTAATAATTATAAGGTAAATGAGTTTAATACAAATTTTCTGATAATAACGATATATTACAGACTATAACGTTCTTTTTAGATTATAGAATTGATACGGCGCCCTCGTGAAAGAGTAGACTGCAGAACTTTGTCAGATACCATTACCAGCCGAGAAGAAGAAGACAGACATCAGCGATTAATAAAAGAGAACAAAGAATTACTTCGACAAATTATTGAGGTAAACTAAACTTTATCTCTCGTATTAAAAAAACGGACAATTTTGTACTTGTTTTTCATAAAAAAAAAAAAAAAAAAATTGCTCAAATTGATATTGTGTGTTGCCTTTTCTTTCAGAAAGAAGATCAAATCCGACAAGTACAGCTTCTCCTTCAAGAGAGACATGCCGCTCGAAATCAACAGATGGCCTCTTCCATGGGCGGTGGCCGTCTCACTCAGTACACAGACACCTCAAAGGACATCACCAACGATTTCACCTCCGACTCCGGATTCATCACTGGGACATCCATAGCCAGAAGCTCCAGGTCAGACTTCGAGTTCTCAGAGTCCTACCTGTAAAGGCCACTGGATGTACAGCAACTCTCATCACTTACACAAGTGGGCGAACTCGTTTATTTCGAAATGTTTTAAACCAAATTTTAATACAAAAAAAAAAATCACTATTATCTTCAACGTTGCATCTAAATGCGAATACGTATAGTGTATCTTCAATGTTGCAGCAAAATATGGATGATAAATCTACAGCATCTTCAATGTTTCTAAATGGGATCAAGTCTAAAGTATCTTCAATGGCGTATCTAAATACGGATAAATCTACAATATTTTCAATGTTGTATCAAAATATGGATGATAAGCATATAGTATCTTTTAATGATGTTTCTTAATACGGAAAAATCACAAATTGATGCATTTATGCAGTTTTTCCATTTAATTTTGTGTATTGTTTTACTAAAAGAAGATAGCCAGTATCTTCAATGAGGAATACAAATATCGGGTATTCAATAACATTCATATTGAGTATTCAAGCATGGTTATGCTCGATATTTATGTGAATTGATATTAAATATTCATTTGAACTCATATTAATATTCAATCTGGCAAGACTTTGAATTTGTATAATATGTAAATATTATTGTTCGTTACTTTTACTTATTAGAAGCCATGTTGTTCTGCAGATATTCTTAACTGAGAAAAATGATGCGGATTAGATCTTGCTGGATCTATCTAAATTTATGAAAATGCAAGACGGAATAGCGAATCATTTTGGAATTATTCTTTGATTGCGCATTATTTCAAAAGTTCTAAGCAATTCATTGTGGTTTCAAAATAAATATAAATTCACATTCATACTGGTATTCAAATCCATATTCATAACTGAAACCAAACTTTAAAATTTAAGAACTCGACAACCAGAGTCTCATATGTAAATACTATAGATATTTACTTATAAGCAATGAGGTTTATGTGCTGATTTTTGAGCGTTCTGAAAAGTATATTAAATTACAAATTCATTGATGTCTTCTGGAAATTTTCTATAACAGCATATTTTTATATTGGAAAAAAAAAAAAAAAAAAAATCTTCCATTTCTACATCATGGACATGAAAAGGTGAAAGTCAGAATTGTAATCTATAACCAGAATCAATTGGATCTATTTATAAAAATCACTGAATGTACTACGATTATTAGTAGTAAATAGTGCCTTTTTCTCCTTAATCTACGGTTAGTGGTTCGGAATCCACGTTAAACTGTGGACGCAGGTCTAATTAGCCTAAAGTGGGCACAAAATGAACGTAGAGCGACAAACCAAACCTGAATCTACTATTATTCTAAACCGAAGATGAATATTGTGGGTTTTATGTTATTGAATCCTCTAAAGAAATCAAAACTAAATGACTTAGATTTAAATTTTTATTAGTAAATTGTTTTTCGAAAGGATAATATAAATAACCTCTTATTGACTATACATATATTTGTATGCATAAATATTTAGAGGTTCAACTAGATTTGAGTTTGAAAGGCCAAAAATAAACAGAATATCATCTGCAAAGTCTACAGAATGTAAATATAATGGATCTTCTTGAAAAGTCAGGTAACACAGTCCTTGTCTTGATGAATCTATTTCAAAACTACATACTGTAAATTGTTAAATGACCTAGGTTTTAGTTTTGAATTGCTCTTTTTAGAAAATCCATCATTATATCGCACACTATGTATAAGTGCATTCATATTGATCAATGGAATTTGGAATTCAATTTTGATTGTATATACTATTTATGCAAAGGGATCTCATTTGTATCTTTCACATATAAATATACTTAATATAAGTACATTTATATACCGCAGTGGTTAGTTGAAAGTTAAGAATTCGAGAATTAAACCAGAATTGATTGACTTATTATCATTACTCCCACACTGACATCGAAAACAATGTGGATTTTATATTGTTCAGTCAATTTAAAAACTATATAACGGTTTTTCAATTGGAATGATTTATAATTCCGATTTGTATCATACATTGTTTAAAACCTTTTTTTATTTATGACCTATAAATATGAATACATCCATACTCAAAAACTTATGAGATTTTGAAAAACTCTAATTTTTAGTCCAATCAGTGAGTAATTGGATATACAATATTTTTTATTACAAGTATATGTAGGACTGGGTGTGATGGCCAAGTGACTAGAATTCTGGCGGTCGGTGCCACAAGTTTCGGGTTCGAATGCTGCCGGTGCCATGTATGCTTATATTGATTCGGAATCCACTTTAAGCCCTAGGTCCTGGTCTAATTTGACTGTGGAGATTTGGGTGTAGAGCTGATAACCCTAGCCCTTAAAAAGAAAACATCCCCCGTCTTGAAATCTGCTAGTAGGCAGACGGCCTCGGCCAACCATGGGGCTATTCCGCCAATGAAGGACATGTTGGACTCTTTTAGTGATCAAAATAAAATCGAAATATGTGTTGCTGTATTTCCCTGTAAGGACTGCAATATAAGAATAATATACTAGATATTATTAGTTATTAATCTGTTCCTTTATTAATGAGAAATTATGACTTTTCATTCTTGAAACAATTTTATAGACTGATGACTCGGGAAATAATTCTTAATTTTAGCTTGGTGTTTCTGAAATGCCTACGATAATTCATTTTAATTTTAATTCTAAATGTGAAAGT
This sequence comes from Caerostris extrusa, assembly GCA_021605095.1. Lineage (NCBI taxonomy): Eukaryota > Metazoa > Arthropoda > Arachnida > Araneae > Araneidae > Caerostris > Caerostris extrusa. The sequence continues at coordinate 48,132 of BPLR01011036.1, read as the reverse complement.
TCTTGTATGTGATAATAAAAAAATGATCTGCATATTGGTTAAACAAGACAATCTACAGGATAACAGTTCAAATCAGCAATTTAATTATTTCTACACATTAAATTAGAGAAGTGATATTTTAAAATAAGGCCATTTTATAAGAAATTATTAAGGATACAGTTAACAGATTTTCAAAAGACATAATATTCTCCTCTTGCAAGATAATGACTGCCTTCATGCTTGGAAATAATCATTAGGTGAGGTGGATTATGACACTGCTTATTTTGCTAACTTTTTAAAATATCTTATAGGTATCACTTCCTGTTTGCTTTCAATGCACAATAGAAGATTTTTTTTAATGATGCCAATTTAAAATAGATTATTTCAAATAACTAAATTGTTGTAATTTTCAGTCATAACTTTCGTATTTCACTGAAAATTACAACAATTGTCAAAATGTATTATTTGCAGCAATCTAATGCATATAAGACGAACAACAAATAGAGGCTATGCCAAATTTCACATGTTTATATGCTGTTCATTTACTGATTATCAAATCTCATGTTGACTTTGCATACACACTATATATTTTATCATGAATAATTATGTAAAAATTGGTATACATACCATGAAAAAATCATGCATGACTGTTTATTTTTAAAAATTATATCTCGTGGATGGTAAAGATGAGTGTTAATCAAAATTGGTTCTGTATGAACTACAGATAAGAATATTTCCACTATTAGAACTGTAACATCTGTTTCCATTTTATAAGAAATACAATTTATCTTTGTTTGTAAATATTTATGTACTCACTTATTAGAATAGAGTAATTTCACACTTAATCTAAATGCATGATTACATTCATTGATAATTATTCTAATGCACATTTTGCCTCTAACTTTTATTAGAACAATGATTATTCTGTACTGAAGTTATAACAAACAAATTATCCATTTTGTACAAAACAATGTTGTGTATATAATAAACTTAAAATGAGTTATACATTTTCTGAATATTAGAGTTATTATTTTATAAATACAACTTGATATTCAAACTTCTGGCAGAAAAAAAGCTAATTACTTAAATCATATAAGAATAATAAATTATTCATCCATTTGGGTTTAATATTGAAAAAAATAAAAGATTTCTATTATTTTCTCATTGTAATTATAAACAATCATTTACACTTACAGATGTAATAGTTCTTATTCTGTATCATTAGAAATAATTTTTATATAAAAGCCAATTTTATACCTAGAATTTTTTAAAAACTGTTTTGATTGAACATTTATTTATTAAATGTTACAAATAATGATAATAAAATATGTTAATAAAATATATGTAAAAAATATTTTAAAAATAAAATAGTCACTTTATTTATAAAAATATTTTAGAACAAATCACAAACCTTATTAAAGAATTTGTTTTACAATGAAGAAAACTTTGTGATGAAGGCTTAAATTTAATATTTTTAAAAACAGAAAAATAAATTATTTAAAAGTAGAAAAGAAACTACATAGATGAACTACTTAGCTTAAATTTAACAGCTGACCTCAAAAAAGGCAAAAAATGGTATTTGTAATATCTACATACATTTTACATAGTTTATATACTTCAAACAAGATTTGAATAAAGCATAATTAAACAAACATTTTTTGTACATTTATGTTCTTTTATAATTTGTATCGTGCAAAATGATGTTTTAAAAATTGCTCGTAAATGAAAACAAGTCCACATTTATAATTGTATTATGTATGAATCTTTTTTCTGTGCATATGTACAATAAATCACATATATGTGTAAAGTGAAAAATCATTTTGTTTCAATTTTATGAGAGTTTCAGAAAAAAAATTACTATATATTTTTTTTAGTTGATATACAAAAAATATTAAGAATCATACTAAATAGGAATTATAACTTCTTTATTTTAAGTTTTACTCTTTTGGCCACTATTATTAATTATGCTTGTAAAATACTATTCTAGAAGTAAGAAAAATATATATAGAAATCTCTTAATAGAAATTTCTACTATAATATTTGCAATAATAACTTTTTTTAACAATGCAAGATTATTTTTACATATATAAATTCTCCAAAATGAAGATTTTGAGATTATAATAATCATATAATGGCCATAATTGAATGCTTATATATCATGAATAATAATGCAATTGAATAAAAAATTATGAAAACTACTTTATTCATAGCAATTGTAAAAAAGAAATTCTGGTGTGATCATATTTTGCCTAGTTCTTCTGCACGTGCTTTCATGCGATTAATAAAAGCCTGGCCCTTGCTTTTTCGGAAGTTCTCATATGGATCATTAAGATTGACTCCAATGCCTTTGTACATATCTTGACGATCCCTAACATCTCCAGCATCTACAGGATCTTGAATACCCTGCTCATTTGAACCTAAGCCTGCCCCTGCCCAACCTAAAATTAAAATAATTTATTACCAATAAAATAAGAATAAGACCACATTTATTAATAATAGTTTTACTTTGAAAAGAATATTCTTAAATTAATATAATAAAAGAAGCAAAATGAAATGCATTCTATTTGATCCTCTCAAAATAGGACACATTTTTAACTTTTTCTAAAAAATTAATTTAAATTACAATATATTCAATTCAAATGTTTCTAAAACAGACCTACTCCTTTTCTCCCAACATAATAGAACATGTTATCCTTTTTTTTTTCTGAAAAGTATTTGCTTCCATTTATTTTTGTTTCTCTTTTTTGCTAATATAATTGAAAACAAAATATTTGAATTGTATATTTTGGTGTTTTCCAAGATAAGACATAAAACAAAACATGTATATAATCAATCAAAATGCAGAAAAATTGAATACTTTCTAAAACAGAGGATAAAATAAATACAAAAATGTAATACAAATTACAGTGAAAATAATCCACAGGTTGGAAAAAATTTTAATGTAGCTTATCAACAGACTGCGAGTAAAATATTAATAGCTCATTTGACAAATCAATACAAAATGTTATTTACTAATCAACAAATAAATGGAAAGCAAGGATCTTAAAGGGAAAGAATAACTCTACTACAACAATACATTGAAGTGAAGAGGAAGCGTTATAAAAGAAGACAATTTATTAGATATACTACTGTGTCCAAAAAGTAAGACCAATTTTCAATTCAAGGGGCTTATGGATTTGAAATTTTTCCCCCTTTCTTTCTTTTTTTTTTTTTTTTTTTTGTTGCTGGCACTGTCCTTGACATCTGTGTGAAATTTGACGTCAAAATATTCATTAGCGTTTGAGTTATGCTTGGCTTTGTGAGATGCTATAACTGATTCGGCGATTTCTGAAATGTCTGAATTCATTGGATAAAGAACTTGCATTCAATTTTGTTTGCGGAAACGTATAGAATGTGGCAGAAGACATTCGGTGAGCATTCCTATATCGAAAAGAAATGTTTAGAAGTGGTATAAACAGTTCAAAGAAGGCAAAGAACGCGTTGAAGATGAAGAGTCCTTTGGTCGACCCTCAACCTCAACCGAAGCTCACGTCCAAAAATTAAAGATTTGGTGCTAGCAAACCATCTATTTACAATTAGAGACCTTGGTTATGATGTTAGAATTTCAAAAGGATCGGTCAGTTCCCTTTTAGGCCTTCAACGCGTCAAATCTCGTTTGGTACGAAAAACGCTGAATGCGCCAGCTCACACTGCATTGATTCTTCGTGACTTTTTTTTGCCAAATATAAAACCCACATCGTTCCACATCCAACGTATTCACACCGTCGAACTTCTTTCTATTCCCCTAAACTCAAGAGACCACTTCAGGGAACACCGTTTTGAGTCGATTGAAGAGAATCAACGTGAATCGCCATGTGCTTTGAAGGCCATCCCTGCTGACGACTTTTTAGTATACATTGAGAATTGGAAAAATTTGGCATATGTGTATTGTGTCTGGAAAGGATTACTTTGAAGGTGATGAAATAAATTTGGAAGAATAAATAAAGAGTTTTTGAAAAAAAAAAATTGGTCTTATTTCTTGGGTACAGTAGTAAATCCATCAAAGAAAAAGTGTTTTGGAAAAGGACTAAATTTGCAATATTAAGGTGATCCCAACAGGCAGTTGCACATTATATTGAAAAACTATTATTATTTATGAACTAACTATCAAACAATTGTCAGCCATTTAGTCCTAATTCTTATGAAAGGTATAGAAACAAAAATATATCCTTACAACAGTATTTACTAAATGTCTATGATAATAATTTTATATTTTAAACTAGAATAACATCAGTAAAAATTTTAATTAAAAGAGACTATATTTGATTCTGGGAGAAATCATTTAAATCATGAGAAAAAAAAAAAGATCCATTAGAAACTATTGAATAAAAAATATTGCTGCTTTATTAGCTTTTATAAGATATTTCTGAGAAAATTTGTTTATAGCAAAGCAAGTTATGATTTAAAAATTTACATTTCTCACTTATTAATGCCAAAAGTTACTTAGCCTAAATGTCTAAACTTATTTTGATTTTTCTAATAGTGTTCATATAACATGGGATTGTCTAAGTGATTATACATATTTTTAAAGATGTACTATAATGAAATCTATATAATGAATATTAATCATATAATATTCATGAAATATAATGAAATCATATTGTTTAATACAAATATTTTAAGAGAGATTTACTAACAGTTTTTTTTTTTTCTTTTTTTTTTTTTTTTTTTTTTTGTAAATTTTTCTCTTTAAATATTGATGACTTGAGTCAGATTGCATGACCAGATTTCTTATTATTAAATAAAAGAAAAAAAGTAATATAATTTTGGCTTAAAATCCTAATGCAGATCATCTTTTGATAAATAAATGATAAAAATTATAAGAATTTAGTTTATGCATAAATATCTGCAGTTAAAAACATTTTTATATTTTGCTTATAATTATCACTGTCCTTTTCCATATACACTCATGTCCATAAATTAAGGATAATGAAGTTCAGGCAAAGAAAGAGACAGAAGCAAAACAAATTTGACTTATTTGTAAAGTCTATTTATTAAACAAAAGGTAAAGAGCAAAAAAAGATGCTATATGTTTGACATAATTAATAAAATTGCGATTTTTACTCCCTGGAGCAAATTTCAAAAAAAGAACCTATTTACAAAAAACAGTATAGCATGGTTAGTATGATGGTTAATATGAAGTATATCTCCCGGACAATGAAATACAGGCCGTACAACACCTAGGCATGCTGAGTATCAAATTATCAATCTGATCTTGGGGAATATTACGCCACTCATCAAGCAATGCCCTCCGAGTTCGGTTGATGGGCTGCAATTCGTCGGCCAAGCATATCCCACACATGCTCTATTGGATTCAAGTCCGGTGAGTATGCTGGCCAATCCATACGGGTGATATTCTCCAATTGAAGGCATTCGTCTACAATGTTTGCACGGTGATGACGGGCGTTGTCATCCATAAACCGAAATGCAGCCCCATGGCGCCCGAAACAAACGTACATGTTGTTCCAGAATGACATCCCGATAGATGTGGCCTGTCATTGTTACACTCTCAACATGCAGGTCAGTTCTGGAACCAAGAATAATTCATCCCCGAACGAGCCATCCTGCACCACCGTAACGGTGTCGTTCAATGGTGTTCTCTTTGGTGGTAACGGGTACCTCTCGCACTCCATATGAAAGTCCGGCGAGAATCAGACTGCAAACTAAACCTGGACTCGTCGGAAACCATCACACAAGACCACTGTTGCGGGGTCCACAATGCATGCTCTCTACTCCAGATTAATTGCAGGCGACAGTGAGTTGCGGTAAGTGGAACACATCTGACAGACCTACGAGCATATAGACCAATGTGCCCTAAGCGTCTGTACACGGTCTACCTTGAAACTGTCGTACCGGTAGCTGAAGAGAGCTGAGACAGGTCTGATTCTGTGCTCCGTCTGTTTCTTTTGGCAGTAACTGCTAAATACCGGTCCTCATTCGGCGTTGTAACTCGGGGCGACCCGTGCTGTAACATCTCACATTACCATCATCTTGGAATCGTTGCCAAAGCCTGGAGATGACACTCTGGCCAGATTCCAAGTTCCTCGGATACTTCCAGCTGGGTACGTCCACATTCCAGTCGTCCGATAATTCTACCACGTAAAAAATCATCCAAATGCTTCCTTTGTGCCATAACTATGCGGTTATTGCACTGAAAGGCTTTTAAAGCGCTTGTGAACAATTTTACTTCTTTGCCACCATTCCTTATATACCCCTCTCTTACACTCTCGTCCATTGTGATGTACTATCCGCGCCATCTAGTGGTTTCCTGTAATTTGCATATTCTTCTTCATGATGAGTGTGATAATTCTACAGGTGAAATTTTTATTTTAGAGTTCAATTTCTGTGTGATTCTGAATTATCCTTAATTTATGGACATGAGTGTAATTAATAAAAGGAGGGGATATAAAATGTAAAATAACAAAATACTACAGCATAAATATTACAAAAATGATAACACTGAAAATTCAAAAGGATTATAATATTTCATTTCATATTGATGAGAATTTTTAACTCACCCATTTTTAAGAAGCTGATGTCCTTTGTTACTTTCATCTAACCGTCTTTCATGAGGAGTTGAACCAGAACCCCTGGAAATATTTATCACATATAAATTGCATTGAATATATAATTACTCATTATTTACTATATCGAATTTTACTTTTATTCATATGCACTTGAAATAGTTTTGCTTTCAGTATCTTCTTTTTTCCACTTCATTCTATCATCCAAATACAGGTGGTTACTTATTTTAAAAATTTACTGTTGAAATTTTTCTGGTTTTTGAAAACCACACCAAAAAATTTGGCAAGATGTGTGAGCAAGCAAAGACTAGAAAATTATATGTGTGCTTCTAAAACCTGTTTATCGACAAACATGTGTATACTTACACATTCAACATTAAAGATTTGCATTTTAGGTTGTATTAATTTTTCTTTTGTTAAATACTTCTCAAGGAAATCATTAAAATATGCAAATTCTCTTGATTTTAAAGATCTATGTCTGTTATACAGTAACAGCAGTTAAGTTTTTTTTTTTTGCCACAATTTTTACATTAATTAATTTTGAAACTAAAATGATGATAATTGCTGAATTGATATTTAAGCAAAGAGTATTTTGTAAATTATACAATGAATGCTAAATGTACTTAAAATATTTTTTTTTCAAGACTTCAGTAAGCATTCTTTTAATTTTATCTTTAGCATTCTTTTAATATACAGTAATTGAGACCTGACAGATTACAATTTATCACTTAAAAAAAATTTACATACGAAAAAATTGCAGATTAAAATTCTATACATCATTTCCATGCAAGCAATGCAACAATCACAATCAAACAACTATCCTTTAACTGCTTTTATTCAATGACATTTTAAAGGTAAAATTCATTCCATATACTTATTTCATATTTATAATATGTATTCCTTGGAATTGTATTGATAAAAAATGTTCATAAAATCATATCACAGAATCATAATTTTTAAAAACATTATAAATGTTGGCCTTTATATGTCAGATACATTTTAAGCATAAGATTACATATTGATCAACATATTAGAAAGAAAATATGTAAAGATGTATTTTGATATTAAAATAAGTCAATATTTCCCAATAAATTTCAAGCAGAAATTTTGAACAAATTGTTTGGAATTATATACTTTGTAGATATCTGTATTTTATTGAAAATAATAAAGTAAAAGCTTTTGTTATCAGTTATCATCACACATTAGTTCAGATACTGGCTGAAACAAATAGTAAATAACATTATTTATGTAATAAGTTGCTATTTTTTTCCAAAAATCTATCCCAATAATGTCTCTTAATGCTTCTCATGCTCTTCAAATTATATTTAAAAATTTGGTCTCTTTTTTTTTTTTTTCTTCTTGGTTATTTCCTTTTTCCTTATTATAAAGGAGTTCATTACAGAAATTAAATTGAGAAATACTCAAGAGGATGACAATAATATGATTCACAGACTTTTATGGAGAAACATAAGCTTTGATAATTCTCCACAATTGAATTCAACATATTCATTTGAATAAATGTATTCCCATTTTAACGATGAACATATGATTTAAAAAACTTAGACTTTCAGTTTAGAGTATCTCTCTCAGTAATGCATCAATTTTAGTAACTCCCTTATGACAAAATATGATTAATGAACAAATAAATTTGTCATCTTTTTATTTAAATAATACCTAATAAATATAATTTTTTATGGTTATCATTTGGATTACAAAGAGCACTCACATAAATGAAGGAGGAGAGAGACTTCGACGATCAGGAGAGCGTCTTTTGCCAGTAGGAGATCGACCTCTTGATCTTTGGAAGTTGGCTCTAGGAGGTGAAGGTGATTTGGAAGAACGTCGGGGAGGTAGATCAGGAGACCTAGATGGAGACCTTGACAAGGATCTTCGCCTTTCTCTGTCCCCATTTTTAACAGGTGCTTCATTTTCTCTTTCTGGACTGCAAAATCAAGCATATAAAATATTTTTAATTAAAAATTATTTATAATTTTTGAGACAAATAAAAGATTTTATTAAATACATTTATAAATAAGTGCTTGAGTTTTCAAATTAATAAAATTGCACTTCTTTTACAGACATCTCTCTAATATTTTCTACCTTTTTCAATATATTTCATATTCAAGAACTATTTTGAAGACAGTCATTTTCTTTACAAAATTTTAAAATTTTCCATTTTCTAAAAATTTTTCACTTTTACTCTCATAAAAAAAAAAAAAAAACAACTGGAAAAAAAAAATGCTTAACAATAAAGGAAAAAAAGTAAAATATTAATTATGTTGAAGATTTTCCACAATCAAAACACACTAGAATAAAAGAAATTCATAAGCCAAATTTAAAAAAACAAATCAGAAGGAGATTAATAAATAAGAAATAAACAAAGCAGTAGCTGAGAATTAAAAAATCATAAATGCTAACAATGAATTAAAATTTCCTTTTAATAATTCTGTATTTACAGAATAGATAAATTAATTAACTTACAAACTAGTTCCTATAGTAACAATATTTTGATCATTGATTTAATTTATCAATGCATGTCACAGCAAAGATAGCAGGCAGCAGTGCAGGAAATAAATAAATAAGTAAATCACAAATCATGTAATACATAGTTCTTGTAAATCAGAGTAATAAATTTAAAAACTGCAAAAAATAGCTGATATTATTAGATGATTTATCAACTGAAAGCACTTTTCTGCTTTTAAAGTTTATACAGAATAACATAAAATCCACAAAAGTAATTACCAAATATAATTAATAATTACTTATGTTTAAAATTTATTAAGAGGCCAACTGCATATTAAAAAAAATTATATTCAGGTACTTAAAGGAAAATTTTGCTTTTCTCCCGATATTTAAAATCAGAATTTGCTTTCTTGTTGCAAATCTTCAGATAAATTAAAAAGAATTGGCATACTACAACATCAAATGTTGTATATTTTGATGCAGTTAACAGAACACACCATAAATAACAGAATCAAATAATGATACTAACCTTTTATTTCTTGGTACTTTCTACGTGGAGTTTTTGGTTCAGGATTTCTTTGTATAGATGGCAGGTCTGTTGAATTGCCATAGGTTTGCTCTTCATTGGTAGACATTTCTTTTGCTTTCTTTGCTTGAGATTTAGCTCTGAAAAACTCGTACAGACCCAACTGCTCCCAACCCTCACTGGAGATAACATATGGACTGTGGCTGCTAAAAACATTTTTTATAACAAACAAATTAATTACTAAAATTATCAATACATATATATGGTTTATTTATTCTCAACATACATAATAAAGCTAGATAAATTATAATTCATAAGATTTTGATAACTGATATAAAGTAAATGGATGCATTATTGTGCAGTTCAATGATTTTTTCTTATATTCACACAATATAAAGAAAAATTATATGTCGGTGCAAAATATAAACAATAAAAATGAATACTGAATAAAAAACAAAAAGTATAAAATTTCCCTCCCTTTTTGTGCAATGTTTATTCGGTGTATTTCTGTGTTAAATGACTGCACTTTGTTTCATCATTTTAATGTTTAACTTATCTTCTAAAATTTGTAAACATATTGTTTCAAAGATGTATGAAATGTTTGGAACTGCTAAGAATAAATTGCTCTGAAATAATTCAAAACAATTAATTTATAGCATGATTAAAATATGTAATGAACAGGCACATATATTGGAAGGCTACATATTAAAATCACTTGGGCATCAAAACAAGTTAGCAAGCTCATTGGCCTTTCTTTATCCAGTATATATAACATTAAAAAACAAGCAGATAATTAAATCATCAAACTGACAATGAACAAAGTTATCTGAAAACATATTTAAAGATATATGCTTAAAAAAAATACTAATAAATAAATCAATTTAAAAAATAACATAGTAAGGAGAAAAATGAAAATAAAAGCAACAATATAACTGAAGTAAAGTGAATCAATATCAATGACACTTAAAAATTAAAATTGTACAAATGAGGATGCTAAAAAATGTCCATAAGATCTTCATTTAAATCATTTTTATACCATTTATACTTGTATTTAAAAGCTTTTCATCCTTTTACCTAATTATATCAGATAAGATGGAAGACAAGAATAATAGTATACTTGCCACTATATCAACTCTGGAACTTTGCAGTTTTTCAGGATTGTTATTACTTTAGTGCATCAAGTGCTAGTGCACTTCATCATAATAAATGTATACTTATTGGGAAATCTGCCTAAAATCTTATGGTGCACTGCATTATTAATTAATTTGCATGAGTTAGTTATTTGATTATAAGATATTTGTTTTTCTACAAGTAACTTATTTAATAGAAATACATTTTTTCTAATCAAAGTATTTTCACCAAAAGATTCTAAAATTTTAAACTCATCATAAATTGCAATCATGAAAGAAATTTTATACAGAATCAAGAACAGAAATCTGTCTAACTCTTTCATTATTTACAAAAAGAGTATTATTGTTTTATTTAACCTTACTGCAAAAAGAATTCAACATGGAGTCTTCTTTTCTGATGATTAAAACTAACATATATATGGTCATATTTCCTTTGTAAAATCATGGTTGTTTTAAGATAGGATATTAATTCTTATTCAAAAATTTAAAGTGAAAAATGCATTCTTTTTTTTTTTTTTTTAATTTATCAATAAAAAAAAATTTAGACCATTTTTAAAAGATCTTTCATGTAGGAAAACTAAAACTAATTTTTAATTAAAACAATTTGTTAATTAATCCCTTTAAGTTTATAGTGTTTGTCTGATACATTTACCTCATTGAAAAAAGTATACTAGACGAAAATATTACATTTCTATATAGAACTTTTATTTGTTTGTTTAACTGATCTATTCTAAAATAAAAAAAAAAAAAAAAAACATTCATTCACAAGACAACACATCCCTACAAGCCCAAACAGCATTTTTTTTTCTTTCTGTTATTCTACATAAAAAATAAATGAATCAGATGAAGACTTCAGTTTTCAGGAATTTGGGATAGATGAAAATCTTTAAATAAAAAATACAAATTTAGCAAGAAAATATGTAACCATGCTGGCCACCCATTGAACAAAACCAAGTGCCCTAAATCTGTACATCGTGTAGCTAAACCATACAAGTTGGCAGCTATGTTATATTTTTGGATAATTTCTTAAGATCGATTGTGTGACATTTGTGTCACATATGATGAATAAATAAAACTATTATGAAGCTTAGCCAAATAGGAGCACACTAAAGAATACAATTAATATAAAACTTTTTCAGAAGCCACATTGTATAATCAATACATTTTTGCATCTTTCATATTAAATAAATAAACAGGATTACTTCTCAATAGAACTAAAATGAACTAAGTTTACTCTTGTATGCAATAAAATTAAACATAGTCACCAAAGCTATGCTGCAGCAAATAGAAAAATTAGTCATAATTTTACCCCTTACTTGTAATATCATGTTTTATGAAGATAATTTTTTTCTTTGACTGCAAATATGGTGGGATGTTAATTGTACACCCTTCCAATGTAAAAATATGTTCTTCACTTGTGGAAGTTTAGTATGAGTTTGAAGGATAAAGATATAGAAGAATATAAAGATAAAAGAGGATATATATATATATATATATATAAGGACATAACAAATGAACACAAAAACTGAATAAGAACAAGTAAGGTGTGAATTAGAAACACAACCATTTTGCATGCCAAAAGCTACTACCAGTATTTGTTAATAGTAAATTGTTTAACAAAACCATCATAGCATTCACAAAACAAAATTCTGGGAGATGTTCATGCTAAACGATGCCACACAAACAATAAATAAATAAAATAAAAATGTAGAAAGAATTATTCAATATATATATATATATATATATATATATATATATATATATATATATATATATATACACACACACACATACATACATACATACATACATACAAAATGCAAAATTGTAATTGTGAAAGGAAAACATTTTTGCATATTTTTATTCCTATGACTTTCATGGTAGCTTAATATAAGGATTTTAAAAATTTCTTAAATTAATGAAGTATAAAATTACTTAAAAAACTTTTAATCAAAGATGAAAAAAAAAAGCTACAAGTTTATTAAACTTGAATTTTAGTCATATAAAAATTCAACAACAGAAAAACAAAATGCTCACTTGTTACGTGATCTTTCCTGGGTTGGAGGACAATAAAATTGCTCTACTGCATTTAGAAGACGTTCAGTGGGCAATGCTGGAGGAGGAAGACGAATTTTCTCGGGATCTAAAGGTTTTTCATAATCTGTGTCTTCCAACTATAAAGTAAAAGATAACTAGATAATTATAATATACATCATTTGTTAAAAAATATACAACATAGAATATAATATTGTGATATATTTACATTGGATTATCTAGTTACAATATTAGAACAGCTGATGAAAGCACACAAAATAACTTTGACTATAAAAGTTTCATAGTAAGCCAAAGATTATACGTATGTATGGTTAAACTATATGAGCTTCTGATGTTAAGAATTCTTTTAATTTTTGCTTTTTTACATACACACATAATTAGTTTTTTAAAACCAAAGTACTAAAAAATGGTATAATTTAAATCCATAACCTTTGATTCTTATAAAAATATTTCTATATTTGTTATTTGCATTATTGGTTTCTCTTTGCTTAAATATATATTTGTCACTGATTTGTTAAATATTAGCAGTGTCTCCTTTACAACTATATAACCGAAATTTTAAAAGAAACAGATGTCGACAATGGATTGGAAGGAAAAAAAAAAAACTAGTTTTCAGTTATTGGCATTGGTTAATTTAAAATTCAACAAACAAACTGAATAAAAAGTTCCCATTGCTATGCAAGACTTGAGACGATAAAACCATTGATTGGAATATCCTCCATTAGAAGAACAAATTACAATTCTTATTTGCTTTTAAACAGCAACAAAATGTGGTACATTCAAGCAAGCCCTACTCCCTCATAGTTATCTTAGGCTAGATTAAACTTTTGCTACACATTTGCTGTTCCAGAAGGAACTGATCTCAAGTCATAGTCATCTCAAGTCAAGTCATGATCTCAAGTCATGTCTCATGTTTGAAAAGAACAAACAGGTTATATTTTTTAAAAAAGATCAGTATTGACTAATGTTTCGATTTACTATAAGAGCAATTTTTATTTGATTTCAATGCAATAATTTCTTTACTATTTTAAATATTCTAAATTATTCCAAATAAATTTTTTTGAAAATTCAAAGGCACTGAATTCTTAAAAGAAAAGAAAAGCTAAGGGCAAAATGTTTTAATATATAAATAAAATCTCACCCAACTAAAGGCACCATAAGACCAGCAGGAAGATCATAATAGGGAGGATGGCAAGGTGGTAGAGCTGATTCCATGTAATCTGGAGGCATATCTTGAGGTCCCATGCCTAAACGAAAATAAAAATCCATGACCAATAAATTTCATTACCAATGATTTAGTTAATTTTTAAAATAAAAAATAAATATGAATACTAATGATTAGGCTTTTTCATAACAGTTTCAATATTCAATTTATGTAAAGCAAGATTTTCTCTACAAGGGATGCAAGCATATCTCTTAAAACATCAAAACTATATAACATTTAAAAGTTAATTTTTTTTTCTTCTTGGAAGATTTTTATTATTATTATTAATATCTGGTGTGAAAACCATACAAAACATGAAAAATTCTTCTTAGTTATTTTTTAATTGAATATAAAAGGTACTCGTTATGTTTTTTAAAAAACTCTTTTTCAAGAATTGTCTGCTTTCATTTGTATAAATGTAGTAAATTATTTGTCAAGAAGAAATTAAAAATTATATTTTTTAGGAATAATCTCCACATTAAAATGGTAACAAATTTTTAATCTGTGAAAATCTTATATTTATTTGTTTATTAAACATATGTATGTATAATAAATAAATAAATAGAAGATTAGGTTTTATGCTTTGTTAAAAAAATTTTTTTTTCATGAGAAATTTATTAATTTCTATGTATTTTTTTTTAATTAAACTAACTGAAGTAAAAAATATGTAGTTTCATTGAAGCTAAAATAACAGGTCATATCTGCTAATTTTACATATGGGAAAGCGTTTTTCTACCTATATGTAAAATTAGAAGATAAATAATTTCTTTTTCATAATAAAAGAGGTTGAAAATTTAATTTTAGTTAAAAAAGATTAAAAATTTAATTTATAATGCTGACAAGTATAATTTAAAACAAAAGATCAGATAATAACCTTATCGGTAACTGAATATTGAGAAGATCATACACATTCATCACCCTACGATATAATATTTGGCTTAATTGTGACTAAAATAACTTTAAAAATATTATTTAGTCATGAAATTGTATTACTTTTTTAATTGTAAAATACTTATATTAATATTTAAGTAAGTACAATAAAATCATATACTAATAATGCAGAAGATATATCGCAAATAATAAATTATTACCATCCAGATAAGGCATCCAAAATGGTCTGCAAAACATAGTACTCCTTAAGGTTTTTTTAAATGTAGCCTGCAATTTCAATTAATGATACTCGAAATTTCCTACAGATTTTACACATTTTTAAATTAAAATTATGGAATTAATTGCAAAATTTGGAAAGAATTATTGTTTTCATAACATTTATGAAAATAAAATGTATTAATATTAATTATTTTTGATTTTTATTCATGAAATTGATATTTTCACAAATTTTCAAAAGTTTAATATATATACATTTAGATTGGAGATTGAAATGGCAATAAATTAATAACAAAAAAAGAATATAATCAATTTTCAGATAGATGGAAAAAAAAAAATAGTAAAACAGGAAAAAAAAAAAAAAAGAAAGAAAAGTTGATTTTTAATTCTAACATACATTTTAAAAGTAACTGTTTCAATATGAAGAATGCTGTTGTTCATATAAATACTTTCAAGAATTCATATTTTTGTGAATAACATTTTTTTAAAATGAAAATTAGTAAATTTTATTATATTTTTAAGACTTACAGAAGTGCAACTTTAGTTAAGTCTCAAAAACATTAATTGCTAAAATATCAAACATTAATATGTCAATAAAACAGAAATTTAATTCACTTTTTAATCTGAATACATGTCTTGGGAAAAATTGGTACTTCATAAAATAGAATTTTAAGCTTTTGATCTAAAAGTGATTCAAAGATCTTTATTATAGAGAGCATCAAATAAGTATCTGTAAAAATATTGCTTAGCACAATTTGAAAAAATTAATTAATTTGAAGTTTAAATAAAATAAGAATTTGATTGCAAGCAATTAAATAAGACATAGAATTGAAAAAAACACTTTTAATGATTCAGATATGATTAATAATATTATACATATACATTTTTACACTTCATATAAATACTTTTATGTTATTCTTAGTTAAAAGGTTTTGTAAACTCAGCATTTATTCCTCTATACTTTGCATATATATTATCTCTTAGTTTAACAAAAAAAGGCAACTTAAAAGTACACTGAACTAAACTTAATTACAAAAGAAAAAATATTCTAGGAATATTCAGAGTTAAATCATCCAAAAATTATAATGTAAATTGTTAAATTATTACAATACACACCCATGGAAATGTCTCTGTATGGTGGTCTTGGATGACCGTAGGAAGCATGAGGTGGAGTCATCCTATATTCAGGTGGTTCTGCACCATAACCTGGAGGTGGGTGACCATAATGTGGTGGATATTCATCCATAAATGGAGGAGGACCCATAGGTGGCCGACCATTTGGATGACGGCCGTGCATATGATCGGGAAGACCATATGGAGGTTCATGCATGTCATCTGGAGGATAATCATGCATAGGACCTCCACCCATTGAAGGTTCAGGATCTAGAAAGGAAAATAATAATTGTAATACAAACAGTTCAAGTATATGGGAGAAAGGTGACACCTAGACACTATAATTTTAAGTTATTAAACAATTTTAATATTTCATTAATCACAAGATTTCACTTCATATTACAGGCTGCATTGGTGATCCTGAATCAAGACATCAGATTTATTATTTTAAATACTAATAAAAAATTTTAGTAAATTTTTAGTTTAATTTTAATCATATCAATTTAAAATACTCTATGTCACTAAATTATTATTATTTTGCCATTACAAGGGTTGAAACATTGAAAAATCGAGGAAACATGAGAATCACTGCAATTATAAAATGTTTGATGCAAAAATTTAAGTTAAAAACTGAATAACGGGAATTAGTTATTTTCATTTCATTTCTAATGTAAATATAATAATGATATTAATTCTGATAATGAAAATTAAAAAATATTTTTAAGTTTAGTTTATTTCAAAGTAAAGGGCCAAACATGTAGTTATTGAAAGATAACCAAATTCTAAATAAATTAAAAGTTAGAACAAAAACAACTTACTTGGTAAATATTTTTAAAAACCATATATTTTTGGCATATATTATATCTTACTTGGTATATATATATATATATTTTTTTTTTTATTTTGTTATAAACAAAATAAGAAAAATTTCTACTAAAATGAAAGAAATCATATTTGAATTTGAATAAAATTAGAAACAATTACAGATTATTTAAACAATTTATCTCAGAAAATTTATTTGCAGAATCTTAAAATTTTTTTTTTTTTAATTCTTGTTTTCATTAATTTACATTTTTTTTTAGCTGTGATTAATATTTTATAGAAATTAAATCAAGTTACAATGATAAAACACAAGTTATTTTGCAGAAATATGACAGGAAATTAAAAATAATGAAATCGTGTTTTAGAGAATAGTGTAAATCCACAGAATAATCTCAGATTTAAAATTTTGAATATTGAGAATAATTATTTTTAAGTACTTTTGAAATATCGACACTAATCATATCACTAATATTGACAAATAATTTTTTTTTATATAAGTGTTTTTACAATCATGTTTTTTTCTAGAAGAATTTAAAAACTTACTATAATTTGCAAATAAAATTTTATTAGAAAAATATTTACTGCATAGCAGAGAGAGATTCTATAAATTATTTACAGAGAAAACTTGTTATATGATGCTATGTGATTTATGCCTTTCAGTTTCGTTCTATAATATCCATTGAAACTTTCTATTTTTTTCAAATGCAAAAATTATCTGATAATACTAGAAAAGATTAAAAAAAAAAAAAAAAAAAAATTTAGACTTTATTTAATATTAAGAAAAATAAATTCTCTGAATTTTGCACTTGTATTTAAAAATTATGAATTGGATTATTTTAAAATTATTAATAAAAACTGAATTATGTTTATAAATCAGATGCAATCGCAATACCAATATTTTTTCCACTTAATTTTACTTGATATCTTGTTAAAATACGGACTATTTTTTACAATGCATTGTATGCTTACAAATAATTTTTTTTAATTAAAATCTATATACATATGTTATTCTAAAAATGAGATATATCATTTGCATATGTATCTAAACATAGCATACAACTAATAATTAATAGCAAAAATTAATTATATTTAGTTAATTATAAAAAGTTAAGGAAAAAAAGGACCTAAAGATGACTTTTAGAAACATATTAATCCTAGAATATATATATACATCTTGCAATTGTTTCGGGATTTATGAACTTGTATTGTCTTATCTTAAAATAATTAATTTGATGACAAACAAACATCACAAATTTGATAAATAAGATGATCTAGCTATCTTTTGTGATTACATATATATATATATATAATATATTGTATGCAGTTCAACATTTTGTATTAAAGGTTGTAATTAATTTTTGACAAACTTTATTGAACAGTTGTAGATTTCAAATAGGAAGAATTTT
This sequence comes from Caerostris extrusa, assembly GCA_021605095.1. NCBI lineage: Eukaryota > Metazoa > Arthropoda > Arachnida > Araneae > Araneidae > Caerostris > Caerostris extrusa. The sequence goes on along the minus strand of BPLR01011036.1, from coordinate 29,764 downwards.
GACTATAAAGAAGTTTTTCAAATAAAAAAAAAAAAACCACATACATCTAGCAACAGGATGCATCTCAGGATTTATCATTTCTTGCATTCTCTCTTCCACATGCATAGGAGGTTTGGACTCCCTATTAGGCTCAGCGTTTTTACTTTCAGCCTCTTGAGCTTCTCCTTGCTGTGCAGATGGCTCCTCAGCTGATGTACTCGGAACTTCTCCTGCTTCCTAGAAAATTTTGCATTTATGTTTTCAAAATGAAATTAAGCAAAAGTAATAATACAGTAAAATGGCAATGAGTCAAACCTCTTAATTTGAATGAAAGAATAGGAAATTGATACAAGTTTCAACATTAGCGCATTTTTGTTCTTTTGTAAAATATATTAGTTATTTATTTATAAAGTCAGAAAAATAACTATAAGATAACATTTTTTTCTACACTCACATACTCAATTAAATGGAATTTTAAAAGCAAAAAAATAATTTTATTTGGGTATAGTAATTAACTTCAGATTTTCAGAGAGTTATTTTTTAATCCTTATTTTAACATCATTTTCATCAAATTAAATTGTTTCAAACACTAAAACGATTTTTTCAAATGACTTTATTTTTGATACATTGACATCACATCTGAATTCAAATGAAAAAAAAACCTAACATAGAAGAAATTTTTCCGATTACTCAGTCTACTTATTGAATTCAAGTTTATTATTTTTTCTTCAAAAATTATATACTAGATATGTTTGTTTTTTCCTGAAATTTGCTCATACTATTAAAAATTACAGTGGTGAAGTGAATTTTTATATAAATTAACTATGATTATTTAAAAAAATGATGTGGAGTTTCTCATTGCTTAGAAAAAAAAAAATTGGAATGAGAAAACGATATTATTTCACATAATTAAAATATAGATAAAACGATTATAATTATAAAAAGTAAATTTTTGGAATATCTTATTCAGATTTCATATGAAAAACTGAAGTTAGAAACTTGAGTTAAAAATCAAAAAGTTACCTAATATTTCACAGTGCAAGGTGTTATGGATTTTACTTCCTAACTTATATTGTTCATAGATTTAAAAAATAATGAATTTAATAGCTAAACTTTTTACTAATACTTCAATTATAATGGTATCTTTTTATAGGTAAATTTTTTAAAATTGAAAAGATACATTGTTGAAAAATATAATATAATACCTGAAGTTTGTGATCTTGAGGCAAAACTGTTGGTACATTAGGTTGGTCATATCCAGTATGAGGTGGTTGCAAGTAAGGAGCAGCCACTGCTTGTTGAACAGGCATCATGGTATTGGCAGGTGACTGGAATGCATATGGAACAGGCATCTTCAAAATGAGAAAAATATGACCAACTTAAAATGAAAAGAAAAAAAATAAAAACAAAACTTGTTTCATGGTGCAAAATCGAATGAGAATTTTAACCTTAAAGACGAAGCATGTGGATGTGTGGATGCAGAAAATGTAGGAATATACAATAAGAAAGAAAACATTTACTATGATCAAACTGAAATTTAAGTCAAAATTTACAAGATTCAATTCCTTTTTCCATCATAATTGATCACGTTGATCAGTAAAATGGATAAACAAGATCTCTTTATTCCAATTAGAAGATGTAATAAAAAAAATCACAGAAAGATAAAAGAACTTAATGGACTATTAAGATAATGGAATAGATTGAATGCTAAATCTTTTTTAATCCTAAGGGACAGAATAAAACAGAGAGAAAAATTTAACTTCAAGACAATTTTAACAATTCTTAAACTAATTTGGCAACAAGAAATTTCATCATCCAAAATATGCTTTGAGCATTTCCAAAATTGAAAATATATTTTATTATACATCAATTTTGCATGATGAGATGAGATCTTATAATTTAATATTTAAATGTCAGTTATTTATGTAGACTGCAGAAATTGCATAGTTGGCTATTGTTTGATTTTTGCCTAATATCATGAAATTGCTGAGCAGAAATGCAAACAAATGTTAAATAAATTACTAGGTTTCACCATTTTGTTTTAAAAACATTTAGAATGTGGAAGAGCTTTTTAATTGATGAAAGTTTTTTTCTTTATTATAAAATGAGTCAAAATTATAACACAACATTAAGATATTGGCTATCCTGCAGAAACTTGAAAATCTTAACAAAAATATTAGGAAATAAAAAAAGTTAACCTTGGCAATACTATTTTATTTCAGTTCAATTCATTTAAGTTAGTAATAATACACAGAATAATGATTAGTGATGCTGTGATAATTCTAAAAGCAATCAAACTGTTTATCTGCTATTATAATTTTTAATCTTTAGTAGTAAATTAAACAGAAGGTTAAAATTTTATTAAAAAAATTCTGTCTCTAGATGAAAATGATGAGGTTTTGTATTGTTTTTAAATCTATATATGAAGAAATGAATGAATTTAAAAATTTGAAAAAAAAAAAAAAAAAAAAGTGACCAATATTATAGAAATTTTTTTTTCAATGTAGAAATAATGAAAAAGATGCACATAAATCAAATCAAATTAGAGGGTTTTTAATATTCTTATTGTTTCTACACAAATATACATTAATTTAATTTTTTTTCATTTAATGAAAAAATTAAAATTGTTTATTGACCAAGCCTTTTTACTTTCAATCTCAAAATGGAAAATATGGAAATTACCAACACTGGAACACTGTCCACTGGAAAACAAAGACTCAAAAATATGGAGGAGTAATGAAAAGATACAGAAAAAGAAATAATTTTAAAATATAACCAATGAAAATTTCAAAATAAAAATAAAAATATTTAAAAAAAGTTTAAAAGAAATTTATATTTTAAAATAACTATTATAGTAGCTAACTGAAGCATTTAAAATCAAAATTTAATAAAAATGGAAAACTAACTATTAATCAAAATAATTTGAAATCAGAAATATGAATTTCAAAATGATTTAGAACTGCATATTCTATTTAAGAGTGGGGAATTCAACATGCAATAAAATAGCAAATAATATATCTAATAAGAAATAATATTTTCTATATATATATATATATATATATATAAGCATTATTTTCAATTAAAAAAAACCAACTGTGACTGCTTTTTTTCTTTTAACATACTGCATGCAAAGAAGAGACAAAAAGTAATAAACCAGCTGGAAAAAGTTGTGTTTTGTTTTTTCTATTCTAGTTAAATCTATTAATTATAAATGCATTTCAGATTATACATATATATATATATATAAATTTAGCATAAATATTAAATTCTAAAATATATTTCATTTTAAATTAAAAATTCTTTGCAATATATTTCTTTTAACAACAAAATAATATATAAATACTGATTTATCTTTCTAGTTTTAAACTCTGCTTTACACTTGATTACTAACAGAAAAATCTGCAATGGGCAAGAAAAAAATTGTTTTATCAATTTTAAGCAATTTACAGGCATCAAATACATTAAACTGAAGCAGCTCTATACATAAAGGAAAAAAAAAAATTTTTCAAAAATTAAAACAAATGCAAATATTTAAAATTAAAATGAATTTTTTTTTTTTTTTCATACCTGCATTTGATGCATTTGACTGGTAAGATGAGTCACAAAATCTTGATGCTGCTTTTGTAGCAAAGTATACTGGGTTTGTATTGCGGCAGTGATTGGTGTTATTAGAGAAGCATATTCAGCAATTAAACCGACCTAAAGACAAAGATGACAGTAGAATGTTGATTAAATCAATAAATTTTACAATATCAAAGAAATAAGAAGACAAAAGAAAGAAATTTTACCTGATATGCAGCTAATGATGCAGTTGGATTTTGTAATTGCTGAAAATGATAAAAATATTAAGGGTTTGAAAAAAGTTTTTTTAAAAAAAAAGCTCTTGGGTGCAGTATAAATTAAAAAGACAGTAATAATCTAAATTAAAAATTTCATAACTTACATCTAAAATTTCCTGTGAAAAATATTTATTCGACTCCCACAATTTGTACAACTAAATAGAGGAAAAAAGAATCAGTAATAATTAAATTCCACTCATAAGTAATAAAAATAATAACTATACTTTTAAAAGATAAATGTGTATCATATTTTTAATTCTAATAAATAAAAGAAAATTACTTTAGAAAGTTTTTGTTGCTTATCATTATCAACTCCAATGCTAGTTGAACAAAATATAGGAACTACAACACTTTCCAATATTTTTTTTAAATCATCAGCATTTTTACGAAAACTGAAAAAAAAAAAAATAGAGGGAAAAAATTAATTACTTTTTTACTTTGGTTAAATCTGATTTTTATGAATTGATACATACTAACAGAAATTTTCAAGATCATAATACATGCAACAAGTCTGACTGTTAGATTCAATTTTATGGTTTTTCATTCTTTTTAAAATGAAATATCTTTCTGTCTCATTTGATGGAATTGCAGGAGTAATAAAAAAAATATAAAAATACTTTAAATATAATTTTAAAATATTTCTTTAAATTTACAAATATATGATTTCCATATAAAATTAACAATTAAAAAAATTTAAATATTTAAGATAAAATTAACTTTTAGAGCAAAATATAATTTACATTAGAAATAAATTATGTACAAATTTTAAACAAAATTAAAAAAAATTACAGCAAACTGATATGTTCTATTAGTAGTTCATTACATTCATACTTTAGAAATATGATTTCATGCAACATAATTAAAATTGGATGAGTTTAATCTACTATTATACAAAGAACCTAGTTAAAAAAATATTAGTTAATAAAATTGGAACACAAGTAAAAAATAAAATATTTTAAATATGCTGATAGATAAATAAATATAATTCCTAAATAAAACTTTAAAAATTATAAAAAAAGAAGGAGGAAAAACACATAAATAAAGCAATCTTGAAAAATCAGATTTCAATATTATATATAAAACAAATGTGGATGTATAATAGCATGTACTTTTCAAGAGAATATAGATACAATGTAAGAAACAAAATAATAGATTATTAATTTGTATTTAAATTAATTAGAATGTTAATTACTCACCAATGGTGAATTACATCATTAATTAAATATACAAGGTGTAGCTTTGTTTCAAATGAAGCACCAGGCTCAGTTACTCTAAAAATAAATAAATATATTTGAATCATTAGAATAAATAATTTTTTTATTTATTTATTTAAGGGATAATTATGGGCACCATTGAAATTTTTTGAAACTAAAAAACAACTTAGGATGCCTCCCTTTCCCACTTTTCAAACAAAACTGTAATGTAAACATTTGAAAAGGGCTTCTATATTGAAGTCTATAGTATATGTCCATCTTATTTAAACTAAAAAGACATCTAGCATTAATAAATATTTTAATCCCATCTTATATATATATTTCCATGATATCTATTTCAGAGATGAAAAGCTGGACCTTTTAGAAATGATAGATAAATATTCAGAATGGGTAGCATGTAGCTGGGTAGTAAATTTTCAAAATTATTCATGTTATTTATTAATAGATAAATTGATGGATTTTGAATTTTTTAAAGGATTATCTTTTTAAATAAATTTTAAACCTTGAATGTAATCTGTTATCATTTTAAAAAATTTCTGAAGTCCTATAAATAAAAATATCAATGTAAAATTATAGTTACAAAAAGAATTCAACTTATATTACTAATTTATTGATTTTGCAGCTTTTATATTATTTCAGATTCAGCTTTTAAAAAATGATTCAATTTTTAAAACCTTATTAAACAAATGTATGTTTAAATTATTAAATTCAGTTTAATATTATATTAATAATTTTTCAAATTTGAGCGTATCACTTCAAGAATCTTTATTATTCTTTATTTTAATAAAAAAATAGGAAAGATTTACTTTTTTAATATATACAAAATAATGACTTCTGAGCAAGCATAATTAGTTGCATGAGAGAAAATCCAGCCTTTTCCATGCTGAAAAAGAAAAAAATTTTCACAGAGAATGATTAAATATTCCCGAGAATTAAAAAAATTTGCAAATTAGATTTTTTTTCAATCATATGAATAATAGATAAAATAAACTGGAAGTACATAAATGGCAATAATAAACAGTAATCTTCTTAAATATAATTACAATAATTTTTAATATGCAAATAAACAGGAATTTTATTATTATATCTGGAAAATTCACGAGCAATTTTATTGTAATTAATGTTAACTTTTTTATTAAAGCAAGAAAGAAACAAAATATAAGAGATAACTGAGGCTTATAAAATATACAAGATCACATTTCACATCTACTGCCAACCTGAGACATGTGGAAATAAAAATTTGAAAGAAAAAAAACTTTTAAATAATTTCAAGGAACTTTTTAATAAAAAGTAAAAAAAAAATTAAAAAGTTATTGGTAGTGAAATTATAAATTTTGATTAGCTCATTTTTACTATGACTTATTTTCTGGTGCAATCAAATTCAAATATCAAACTTACTTATAAAGTAAAAGAGCAAAAAAGAAACGCATACAAATTCTTAATTAAGTTTTAAAGTAATATTCTAATATTTAATTTTTACTATAAAAATGTGGCCACATCAATTACATTTGCAATAAAAAAAAAAAGTTTTGCTACTATAATTTGACATGAAAAATTTGGAAATATTGGAGATTTTGCATTTTTAGAGAACATATGATTTTTATAACACATTAAACAAAAATTTATGTTTTAAATAATTTATTTTTGTAATTTTTATTATATAACATTCAGTTAAATATTTTGATATACTCTTCTGGTGGTTAATTTCTTATTTTATTTTATATTACACATCTCTTTAATAACATATTATACTATTTATCTCATGAAAAATTATCAAGAAGTGAATTATATATATCTCCCAAATACTAATCTTAATGTTACTTTTATACCAAAAGGTAAATTATAATTCTAAATAATGCAATTAGTTATTGTAAATACATATAATTTTTATTCCATTAAAAACGTGAAATAAGTAATATAAAAAAAAATTAAGTCAATTCCTACTTTCTTTTCATTATATTGCAGAAAGTCCTTTATAAATAATTTTCATTCATTTTTTAAGTTAGAAAAAGTTCTCTCTCTCTCACAAACATACACATTTTCCATCTCTCTCTCTCATTAATTTATTCTCATGTTTCATTTTCAATTTTGTTCCCTCTTTGACTCAGTCTAGAACCCAGAATGAAAAAAGGATCTGAAAAAGAAATTTTTCCAGCGATCTACACGCTTCACCATTGATCGGTATTTATTCCTGAATTTATATCCTGCTAAATATCTTAAATAAAAGAATTTTTTTCTCCCATATAAAACTAAAATTATTTAATGAATTAATATTTGAAAAAAATTGTATTAACATGAAGTGTCATCCACTATAAAATAAAAAAAACGTATTTGAACTTGAGCGGATGAATAAAAAGTATTTTATTAATGATTGAAAATTTGAACAAGATATATAAATATATATAGGGAGAGTGTGAACTAATAGTAGGAATTGAAAAAAATGGATAATAAAGATGAATTACAGAAATAGAGTCTTTTGTACAGCTGTCTATAATAGGTTGCAAGATGCTGTCTAACTCCTTTAAATCTAATTCATTATCTTTCGCTAATTTAACTAACTTTTCATCTTGAGCTTTGCGTATTGCTTCATCAACTTGTACCTAAAAAAAAGGACAAAAAAGAATTGCTATAAGAAGAAAAATAAGAAGAACAAGATCATGAAAAAATTTTAAAGTTAATCTTTATTTATTATCAGAAAGACTATTAGGGAAACAAAGATATTTATTTTTTTTAAGTATTTTATTTTATTTTGTAAAGTAAATTTTTTTTTTTTTTTTTAAATAGAAAAACTATTAAAAACTTTTTAAAAACCTATATATAAACTAGTTTGTTTATTATTAATAGTTGAAAAGATAAGAAATATAATAAAATTCCAATACAATTATTAATGCTTTGGGTGGAAATAAAAAATATGGCTAAAATTTTCTACTTCATACAGAAAAACGACAGTTTAATTGATCAAATTTTTACTTGTTGTTGGGTGAGTAATAATTGATGTTGAGCAGCGAGATTTTGTTCACTTTGTCGAATCTGTTCTTGTGAAGTGTCTTGAATTTGATGCAGATGTTGCTGCCAGGGTGCTGTTTGAATAGACTGCCGATTAATGGCTTGCTGAACAATAGCTTGTTGCTGCTCCATACGTTGCTTTTGTTTTAAAACTTCAAATAATTGCAATATTTTAATATAGATAACAACAATAAAGGCATTTAAATATATTCAATAATAATAAAACACTGAAAGATATAATACAATAGGATTATTTTCAGGAAAAGATTCTAATAATTTCATTATTTGTACTTCAATACTGAAAGAAACAAAACAAACCCTCATTGGTTTTAAGTGGATTTTGCACAAATTTGCTTTTGATTCAGTTCAATGTATGCAAGCTAGCTGGCAAATGGGAGAGTGTTTGATACTAGTGGTATGCAATATAGCAACTATATGAAAGATATACAAATTGAAAGAGATTGCTGCAAAAGTTAAGCATCAACAATCAAATTGTGCAAAAAAGAGCTTTAATTGGTTTTCTTCAATGTGACAGACAAAATACAGGACAGTTGTCCTGAAAAAATCCTTTCACAACTATCATTCGAAAGAATAAGGTAGAAACACACATATTAAATTTATCGTCATAAAAGTTGAAAACATAATTAGTTGAAAGGCATATGTTAACACATGTGTCTCAGTACTGAGGAGAGATTGAAAAATACAAATTATAGTCATTGAATTTGAAATAAAAGTCTTTATATTATTTAAGCCTGGCTATACTTAATTTTTAATGAAGTAAAGCCAGGCTTAATAATATAAAGAATTTTTAATTTAAATTAAGAAAAATCTTAGAAATATGAAATATATTTTCTGTTATCTTTTTTTTTTTTTTACAGGAAATAAGTAACAAGAAAGTTATTTTGTTTTTAATTATACTTTGTATACAAATGTAATCCCCCCAATACAGACTTGTTATTAACATATGCCCTTCAACTTATTAATATGTTTTCAATTTTTAAAATGAAATGAATTGTGTGTGAATGAATATTGATCACATTCTTTGAATTAAGTGAAATATTATCCTTTTCTTTTATTTAATTGAAAGTTTAAAACATTATTTAAAATTCTCAATTACAAGCAATTCTTAACTACAAGCAAAAATGTATACAAATATATCATGAAATGTTATTATTCTGTTTTAATATTAGAAAGAACAATGATAAAAATAGCATACAAAAGATAAAAACAATTTATATGAAAACATTTTCTAATTATTGCCGGAGTTTTCTTCAACAAAAATAATCTTTATTGTAAAAATTTATAAAATAATTTTTATATATTGTGATTAATTCATAATTCATAATAGATAACTCACTTGCTTGTTCTGTAGTTACACGGTATTGATAATAATGGAAATAATTTCCACCAAAGAGAAATGAAAATTTTGGGTTGTCCTTTTGTTTCTGTTTAGTCATGTGTTCAAATTCAGGTCCATTTCGAGCAACAAACTGGGCTAGTTTATCAATAATATTTTTGAGTTCTTGATCTAAAATTATTGCAAAACAAAAATTTTATTTACACATGAAAATTAATTTAAAAAAATTAAAATATATCATTGATTGAAATTTGTGCACTAAGCAAATAAAAAAGTTTTTTTACAATGTTTTAATTTTCAACAATAAAAATACAGCTTAATTCTCCCTTGATGAAGTTTTGAATACCATCAAACACAATGACTTTTGCTGAATATCCCCCTATTTTGAAGTATAATTTAAGATGCATTATAAGATACATTTTCAAAAATTACATTAACATAATACTTATTTCCCAAACAATTAGATGGAGATAAAAAAAAAAATTCAGTAAAACTAGAGTAACATATATATATATAACACTCTAAAAAGACTTGACATTTTTAACTTTCAATAGAAAATAAAAACAACAGAAACAAAGACTAGAACTTCAGTAATTGTTAATTTACAATAGACACAAAATGGATACATACTTCAGAACACTATCATCACCAAAGAATTTACTGTGTTTTGATATATAATCCCTAATATTGTGTACAACACTTTACTACTAATAAAAATTTTTTTGAATATCTTTACCTAAAGCTTGTTGAAATTTGGTTCTTATTGGATTTCTTAAACTTTATTGAATCTTTAATTTAAATATGAGTTTTCTTGCAAACTTCTTTGATACTTTTATGATATTGCCATGCTTCTGAAATTGTATAATTTTTCACATTCTGTCAATTCAATTCCTAAATTTCAATTTCTTATATTTAAGTTCATAAGTGAAATTAATTAATGAAATATTGACCATTATTTTCTATGACCTCCCTGCATCTGCATCTGTCAAGAAGGTCATTTATGCTGATGTATAAAAAAATCAATTCCTTGAAGCCAGGACATCTATCATTGTCAGCTGAACATCTTGGAAATTTTGAAATTTATTTTCTTTAAGAAAGTTTGCATCAAGAGGAACAAGTGATCAAAAGAACAAGTCAGCTGGTGCCAAAAAAGATGAATATGGTGGATGTGATAAAACTTCATAACAAAGAGACTGGAGCTTTCCCCTCATCCTTAAAGTAATGTGAGGTTGGCATTGTCATGTTGGAAGACAACATCATTTTGGTTAGAGTGCTGGATGAAGTTCATATATTTTTATATCCAGTCGAGTTAGATGATCACAACATAGATCTACTGTGAAAGTTTGATCTGGTTGCAACAATTTCCCAGTGGATAGGACCATGACAATCCTACCAAATGCAAAGCATTATCTTTTTTTTTTTGGTGCAAATTGGCCTTTGCAAGGATAAGAAAAAAAACTGCCTAGCATTACCTAGGCATTATCCACTTTTTGTCACCAGTAACCACGCAAACCAAGAATGACTCATATTGTTGTTGAGCAAGCAACAATATGAGTCATCTTATTATTGTTGCAGATTGAATTATGACAGATTGAATTATATGAAATTCAATCTGTCATAATTTGTTTGCTGTTCAAGAGATTTTCAATTGTTATATTGCTAATGCTAAACTTATCCCTGATCTCTCAAAGTCCATAACGGTTTATTACCCACTATAGCCCCAGAACGTCCTCATCAAGTTCCTTTCGACTTCTAGAGTGAGATTTATCTTGAAGCTTCATGCCACTTGACAGGAATTTTTCAAACCATCTTTGGACCATAAGCACTGTAACGTTAGATTGTCCACAGAAACAAATTTTTATGAGCTTCTGTTGCATTATGATCAAGTTGGAACTCATAAAGCTCAGAGTGCCTAAAAATGAAATTTTTTTTTTTTTATCCATCATATACCCCTATTTCTTAAAAATATCAAAATTTATTAATATCAAAAATAAAAATGTGGAAATACTAGCTTTCTATTAATACCAAAATTGTCTAAATCGCACAAAGAACAAAATAATGAATTGGAGCAACAGAGAAACAGAACTTTTTACCTGATACATTAGAAGGAAAGCTTTCCAAGAGGTTTTGTTTCTCTCCTCAAGACACATGCATGATATTGAAAGATTTTATATGTTCTGAGAAAAGTTGGAATGTATGAATCAGATTACATAATAACATTATTTGATTCTATTGCATGGCCCTACAGGGTTAATACTGTAAGATACAACCCTTTCAATGTCCATTATTATTTATATGCTCATCCTTTACTAAAATGTTCCTAAATAGGTTAAAAATGTTTTAAAACATTTTTATTTATTGGCTGATAAAATTACAACTTTTAGTATCCACTAGACTAGTACCCATAACTTCTAGTACCAATGAAAACATTATGGGATTTCTTACTTTAATGCAAAGAAATATTTATCCATTAATTCAACATCCCATTAAATTTTATAATACAGCTATATATACAGTGACCTCTTTTATTCCAAAACATGCATTTCATCAATTTAAAATTAAGGAGAAAAAGAACAGGAAATTTGAAAAAAAGTAAGGTGTACTTACTTTAAAAACCAAACTGCTCCAAGGAAAAGAATTAAACAAAGATATATTAATTCACAATTGAACAACAATGTAAAATATTAAAATGCCATCTAAAAGGATATGATTATGAGCAGAGCTAGATAATAGAGATGCACGCTGTGTGTGGATACATTCGCAGAGAATAGGAAGTTTTGCAAATAGTTTCTTTTTAGAAAGGAACAGCAAAAAAATACCTAAATATCGTTTGACTAAAAAAAAAAATTTTTTTTTAAAGACCCCATGCAAGTAAACCTAAATATTGTGTGTACATCGTTTGCTAACTGCCACAAAATCTTATACCTTTTATCAATTGAATCTGTTCATGACTCTTTGATATATCATTATGAGAATAATAAAAAAGATCCATTAATGATGCAGCAGCTCTTGATGAAATGATAATTTTGAAAAATGAACCACCAACAAATAAGTATGATGATATTGTTTAAAATGCCTGGCAAAGTGCTTTGGCTTGCCTTTTTCGTGCGGCGAGAATGTAGTGTTTAGGAATAGATTGTTTCAAAGCAGTCAATAAACATGTGAAGAAAAATTTGCACTTTTCCTTTCATGGAATCATAATTGTAAGCAAAAATCTTATTTTTAAGCTAAGGGTGGTGTAAATACTGTTGATATTTATAAATTTATATAAATTTTTATGCACATGAAGGTTATTTAAAAATTTTTCACAATTTCCGATTCTATGTCATTCTGTTATCACAGGCTATTATGAATTAACAGATAGATTTAGGTTGTGTATTCAAATGTTTTTTTTTTTTTTTAATCTAACGATGTTCATGGTTCTATTGAATTTCAATAACAAGATTCTATTCATGAGAATTTTCCAATTAAATTTGCGACTTATCACTTAATTTTTAAGAGATATTTTATAGCTCAATACTGGAAAAATTATTTTAATAAGCAATAAAAAATAATAATGAAATATATATATATATATATATAAAGAAAAGCCTGGGTTCAATGAAATTTCAACAGCTCAATTATAAAGTGTTTGCCTTTATTTTATAATATAATTATTTACATAAATCATACTGAATTTTCTGACCATAAAATCTCTTAAATTCAGAAATATGCATTTTATGTTAGGAACTTTTGCATATGAAGACAAATACACAAATTTAATAAAATCATGTAAAATTGAATGATGTATCTGGATATAATTTAAATATATTTTAGGTTAGTATATGAATTGAAAAACGCATATAATATTGCAGCTTTAAACAAAAATTTACCACGCTTAACTAAAATCATAAAATATTTTGAATATAAATAACCTGAAAATAAGCAAATAATTCTTTACAAAAAGACTCACCAACAGGAGGTTGAGGTAAATCCATTTTGCATCTGTATTTTATATTAATATAGTAAAAAAAAAATATTTAATTTGAATTATTTTTATTTAAAACTAATTAAAAATGCTTTAATAATTCACTTCACGCAAAACCATAAAACAGAAATCTAACCATAACATTGACAATAAGTTGTTTCACTTCATTTCCAAAACGAAAGTATATATAATTAATATTATTCAAATTCCTTCCACACTATAATTTCAAAATAGAAAATTGTTGGAGTTTTTGCCTTTTTGGTTGACTGCTGTAATCTTAACTATTTGTAGACTTGTTAATATCCTATTTAGTACTTTTTTTTTCTATTATATTTATTTCGTTGTGGCTCTTGGATTTAAGTTAAGATCTTTTTTACAGTTCTTAGTAATTGTTCTACATTTTTCTTTTTTTAATTTTGTATCCATGTAAAAATTTGCAGATTTCAGAGAGGTGATTTTCAACTCACAATGACAAACATGAGTATAGATGATTCTGTCATTAATGCATTTACAGCTACATGCGATGTGCATTTTACTAGACAGTATGGTATCTTAGATGGGCAAAATGGTCGAGAGGTGAAATACTCGTCTCAAGCAGAATTCGTGAGTACTATCTACACTTTTGAAATTTTTGTTATTCTTCATTTTAAAATTTTATTCAATAAATAATAATTCTTTTTTTTTTTTTTTAAAAAGGGCATTTAATTATCTATTTTTCTTATTAACTCAAAGGGCATGAGACCACCGCTATGTTTCAACATTTTACAATGAAGGAGATAGTGGCCGTTACGCTGCCAAGGATCTCCGTGTTAATCTACAATAAGAGATTATGACATCTTGGCAGATTCTAGATTTAGCTTCACAGAATGGAACAAATTACTTTACAATAGTTTATTAGGTCAAAATGTAGAATATGACAATGTTCATATTGTTTGAATATTTTGTACAGTTCTATATATTGTTAGAACTATTGTACGGTTCTATATATATATTCATATTATATAGAACCGTACAATATTCCTGACTGTACAATACCTAAAACTCACCCCTGATTTCTTAAGGATAACTTGTCTTTCAAACTAACAATGTTAAAATATATAGACCATTTACAGTTTATTCATCACTACCGACCATTTTGGAAACAACTCGAGATCTTGTTACTATTAAAGTAAAAATGGGATGACTGGTTACTGCTTCCTTTCAGAAGAAAAAACCCATCACGCATTACTTTTTAAATAACATTCCTGCAGTTTTGATAGCCAAGCTTTACAGCTCGAAGAAGAAAATAACTTTATAACTGTGAGTTATATAAAATTTGAATCCCATTCTCAAGACATCTAGTCAAGTCAAATTCGAATCGCATTTCAAACACGACAATAGAATCCAGTTCTGATTTCAAAATATACTACTCTCTTGCCGGAATACATCAAGTTTTGGCTTACACGACAAAAACTTTCTCTTTTCATAAATGACTCCCATCACTGTCGTTATTGCTTATCATACATGCATCTATCAAATAAAAGTACAAACCCAGCCAGCTGCAAAAACTGCGTGGTACATCATCCTATTCTGGCTTGCACTTCAAAAATATATAAATATGTTTTATGCTGCAGTGCCCAAAAAGCTATCGTCCCCTAAAATGTGTCAAAAAACAAGAATAAAAATTTATAAAATTTTAGAATTTAAACCGGCTTACATTAATAAAAGCTTGAAGCCTATACCATTTAAATTATGTTAAGTCCTATTCCTCCTTGATAAATACAACAACCTATAAATAGCGTGTCTTATAACTTGTGCGAAGCAGTAAATTTTTCAAATAAAAAAAAACAAACGGCAGTTCAACCTTTTCAAATTCACAGCATGAATATTAATGGAAACAATACATCACTTTTCTTGCGATCATTTTTTTTCACATAACCTCACTTTCAAAAACACTTCCTATATCTAAAAAGATAAATGCTATTATAACAATAGCGGTTAATTCCTGTGATTGTCAGCTTTGGCTTCTTATTCAGATTGCAAAATCCACTATACGAAACCTACTGGAATATGAATCTTCTGCCTTTAGAAGAGATAAAGGCAGAAGATTCATGTTCTAGTAGGTTGTCAAAGTGCCAAAGTGCCAAAGTGCCATAGTGTTGTTAAATTCTAAACACAGCTTTTCATATTACACTGCGTTTCGCAACAGTTCTTCCAAAATGGACTCCGATAGTTATTTTACACAAAAGACAACTTGCCTTATTTCACAAATAATTTATGTTGACCGAGCACTTTCTTTTAAAAACAATTTTTTTATTCATTTATTTCTCTCCCAATTTGTCATCGTACAGGAATTCTCTCACGAAGGCTGAAACAACTCATTTCTCTTCACACATTTTTTTGCAATTTTCTGTACAACTTAAACATTTGACATTACAATTTAATTCTTAATTTACCCCCAGTTAGCCAAAACTCGAAAATCCCATTTCACCTTGATGATTTACCTTTTCAAAACAAGCAGTTATCTCATCATGACCTTAACGTCTTTATGAACAATATAAAGATGAAAACTAGAAAGATAAGATTGACCTCGGATGAATTTGAAACATTCGATGTCATTAATATCCTTTTCACAAGAAATCCTTATTAGGACAGATTTCCAATTCAATAGTATTTTCACGGGATACCTTGTACTGATTTTATTCTTTTCTTTATATGCCCTCACAGTTTACAACTATGTTATCCGAACCGAATGACTCCTAACCTCTCGATGGCCGAATGGCTAGCGCTCTCGCGTTCTGTACCACAGGTATCGGGTTCAAATCCTGGCTTTGCCCATGGGTGTTGTAGTGGTTCGGAATCCACTTTAAGCCGTGGGTCCCGGTTCTAATAGGATCGTAGAGCGCTGCGGGGGCATTGTTACTCCGAGTCCGTGGCTTACCATCAAGTTACACGCGCCCCCTGGGTAATGTAAAGTGAGTAACATCGGTGCAGCCCTTATGGCGAAGATCACGGTCTATTTGCCAGCTGCATTAGAAGAAAAAAAAATATTATCATAACAGTCTTTTAGTTCTTGAACAACTTTCAATCCAATTGCGTTATCGAATTATTTGGAAGTCAGCTAGAAAATATCTTAAACATTATCTTAATTATTGATAACATATGAACTACATGGCATGTTTGCAATAAAGAGAATGAATTAGTAGACTCTGTCAAGATCAGTAAAATATCTTTTTCGTTAGATATTTCCCTTTTAAAACAACAAAAAAGACACTATAAAAAACAATATATCGGTGGAAAGAGCAAATTACGCTCAAGCATTTATTCATTTAAACAGTCTTAGACTTTTCATAGATTTCCTATGAATCGAAAGGAAGACGATTTCGCACAAAAACTTTGTCCATCAAAAGCCAAACTCCATAGTTTTGGTATAACCCATCTCTTTTGTGTCCAATCTGCAAAATACTAGAAGTTGTAGAACGTATTTTGTGTCAATGTACGAAATTTTTAAGAGTCAAGAAAAATCTGCAAAGTACTTTCGGATACAAGGTTGCATCTTTTTCTAGGATATTCGATATGATTGAGGATGCATATTACAACACTTTTACTAAAAAAACTTCATTTTCTATGAAAAGTCTCGTATCTTTTAAGCAAAGGAACTCCAATTCTCTTTTCTGTTGTTTTCTTCCCACTTTTTTTTTTGTGATAATTGCCATTCAATTTTTCTTCTCCTGTTTCCCTTTTTTTTTTTTAGCATTGTCAATAGGGATTGCAATATCGGACCAATAGTTCAATACCGGTATTCGATATTTTAGATCTTAATACCGGTAGTTGAAATTTTAGAAAAACAAAGAAAATACCGGTGGGTTTTTTTTGTTTGTTTTATTTGCCAGTTTTATTAGAGAATGTAAATATCACAAAAAAAAAATGTAACTTATAAATTATAACAGTATATAAAGAATCACAAAAATGCAAAGGAACACCTTATTTATTTAAATCACAAAAAGTGTAAATATCACTATTCAGTCTGTGGTACTATTACAAATTTTTAAAATGTGACCTTAAAAAACATAATGCATCAATTGTAATATCATTAAACCTGGAACGTAATTTTGTGCAAAAGTTACCAGCTTCGAAAACGCTCTTTCAGCATCTACGCTAGTTAGTGGTACTGTTAGCAATGTGCGTTATACTTTTTCCAAGTATTTACCTCCAAATCCCGCATGTTCAAATAAATCTATTTCTCGTCGGATTGTTTTGGATATAGCTGATTTCTGTATTGTATTTTTGGTTTGTTGAAATTTTTTAGCTATCGCCAATTCTAATTTTTTGTTCAACAGACAATTCTTTTTCACTATCGACATTAGTGTCATCATAATCTTCGATAACTGTACCGAATTCTTCTGAATGTGGATAGGTTTGTGGGTAAAAAGTTTTAAGAAAATTTACTATAAACTTGATCAAATTTGAATTTGTTAGTCTCTTTTCTTCTTTTTCATTCTCATTTTTAAAATCATTATAATTATGTACACTCTGGGACATACCGTAAGACATTTTCTATTTCGGTATGCCTTTCTTCTGTGCGATTTTTCAATGTAATATATAATTCTTCAGATAGTGATGCATGCTGTTCTTTCAGTGACTGCAGCATGAAATTTATTGTTGCATTAGCTATTAATAAATTAGAATCTCTCCGACATAATGCCTCGACAGCCAATTTTATTGGAAGTAGAGCTGATACAGTTCTAGATATTAAGTCGAATTCAGAATCGGAAAAATTAATTTGCAGGTTTAAGTCGATCATTGCTTTTGATTGATTTTTCAGTTTCAAAAACATTCCATCATTAGGGAGTAAAATATTCCAATGTGTTTTAGAATCTAGTATTAACATATATTCTGTTTTATTTTCAGTTAGTATATGTTTTTGTAATATGGCATTTTTGCAGGGGAACGTTTAAATATCTTAACAATTTTTTGAATTTTATAAATTATAGGAAGCAATTTTGTCATTATCTTCATTCTCACTCTCTTCATAGTCGGAATCTGAAGTTTCTATATCCACAGTATTTAGATTCTTCTGTTCTTTATTTTTTTGGTATAATACATCTAACTGAATTCCATGAGCATAGCTCAATTGCTGATTTTGCACCAATCAACTTTCCAACTTTTTTCATAACTACTGCTCCGTCAGTCGTTATGGATACGATATCTTCTTTCAGAGATAATCCATATTTCGCCAATTTAGATTTAAGCCCTTCCCCACATTTTTCTTCTGGCATACTTCCCGAGACATGTGCAAGTCCTATATTCCAAAAATTTTTCTTAACGAATATTTACATCTAAATAGCGTCTATTTCTTACACTAGTTCATTCATCAAATGTAAGACTAAATTTTTCACCATTTACTTTTAATTGTATTAGCTCATGTTTCAAAGAATTGCGAACACCTTTACTGTAGTTTATAACAGTTCTTATAGTGTTAATCGATGTTGGTAGATTTTTAAAACCTCTGGCGGAAAGCGATTTTCTTAATTCAATAGAAGTGCAAAACACTCGAAATGGCAAACTATCTAATGCTGTCATGTTACTTATAATTTCATCCAAATAATCTCTTTTTTTTTTTTTTTTTTCAAAATAATCTAAAATCCCTGATGGCTTGGGCTTGAAACTGCGCTTAAGTTTGTATCTTCATCGCATTTAGATTCTTTAACAAATTTGTGTCATGTTTCGTTTTTAAATGTGTATGGAGTCCGCTTGTACTTCCTCCACTCACTTTAATAACTCTTGAAAATTTTTTACATTGTGCTGCCATATTCTTTTCATCATTTAAATAATGAAACTAAACCGAAGTATTATCAGCTGATTTTTATGTTCTTTAAAGTTATTCATTATTATGGGGTATTATTTATGAGTATATATATATATATATATAATAAATCAGAAAAATATTTTGAACTCTAAAGTATGATATGCAAATACAATGTGAATAACAAACTCACCAATTTAAAAATATCGAAATATTACACATTTTCTTCACAACTACAACCTTGTTTTCACAGATAAGAATTCTAATTTTCTAGTAAATACCGAAAAAAATGGTATTTAAACTTGTCCATACCGGTATTATAAAAATTGTACAAATGGCTCAAAATATACCGGTATTGCAATCCCTAATTGTGACTCACTCAATGAATAGTTTAATCTATTGATTTCATCTTTATATTTATTTTCTTTTTTGTTGCCAGAAATATTGTGCAATAATTCAAAATCATATTCAAAGATCAACATAGGATCTATCAAATTTGAAAGACTATCATGGGAACAGATGGTCTTTCATATACTATCAACTTAACAAGGTGAAATAAAGTAGCGCCATTGAACATAAATCTCAAAGCTACTAGTCAAGTCAAAACAAAATATCGAATAAAATGATATAATTTTTTTGGTTAAAATCTAGGATACTGTACCCCTGAGAAAGTCGCCAACCTTGCAACCCTGAATATTTCGCCAATTTCTTTAGGGTTGCAATACTATAATTAGAGGAATTCGTAGCTCCATTTTCCAAACAATATAATGACTATTTATTGTTATTGTGATTATATTATTATTTGCAGTAAATAAGAACAGAAATATATATTCTTTCAAAAAAGTATTCCAATAAATTATTGATTATTCCAAACTTATTCTTACAACGTATGTCGGTCACTGATTCAGAACATAAACAATTTTTATGAAGTTGCCACTCAGGAAAGTAAGAAACAAACAAGAAAAACGATTTTTATTTATTAATAAGTTATATTTTATTTTTAAATAATTAATTTCCTTTTTAAAGATGTTCGTTTAATTAGAATTTTGTGACAACCGTAATTAGAATTCGCTCGGAATATTTGAAGCTATAGCTAGAACGTTAGCTAACGTTACAATTTAAATTTTTAATAACTAAAATAAATTAATATTAATAAAATAACGTGTGCGGAACATTTGATAATTATCTAGCAGATGCATGTGGCGGCGCCAGCACAAATGTGACATCCGCAAAATATTTTATGATTACAATACGCAAAATATTTTATGGAATAAAATGTTTGTTTCCACCACAGAGGAAGGATATACCATAATAAAAGGTAAGTTATTCTCTAGTTTTTCTTCTTTTTTATCTTTTGTTAATATTAATTTATCATTCGAATTCGGCTTCGTAAAGAACATCTTATTTTTGACATTACAAAAAAAAAAAAAAAAAAAAAAATTGTGAATTAGCGATAACTTTGGCGAAATTTTATCGTATCGAAATTTTATCAATTAACAGCGATTATTATCTTTGTTTAAACGATACATTTTTGTGAGTTAGCAAAATAAAATTCCACATAATATTTTGGCGATAAAGCGATTTAATTTGGTGTGAAAGCAATTTAGGAATAAAATGTTGACAAAATAATGATATAATTTGGCGTTAAAGCGGCTTAAAAAGTTGACATAATAGTGGTAAAAATTTGGCGATAAAGCGATATAAATTGGCGTAAAGGCATTTTAGGTATAATTTTTTTTGGGCATGATAGCGTTAAATTTCGGCGTAAAAAGCGGAATCATTTGGCAAAAAGTATTCCAGGGGTAAAAAATTTTAGTGATAAAAATTTGGCTATAAAGCGATAATATTGGCGATAAAGCATTAAATTTTGCATTTCGAGGATTAAAATGTTGGCAGGATAGTGATAATATTTGGCTTTAAAGCGATAAACTTTGGCTTCAAAGCCTTTTCAGGAATAAACTTTGACGTAATAGCTATTTGGCTGCTAATGTTGGCGTAAAAGCCCTATTTCGCTATAAATTTTGGCGAAATAACCTTTTTAATGACACAGAACTTCGGCAACCATTTTGTCTGTTTACTTGGCGATTTGGCAACCCAGTTAAGGACTTTGGCGTAATATCATTTTACAGCGCAAACTACCTGGCCCATTCACTTCTATGCTTACTTACTGACTTGGCGATGTGTTTGGCACAAAGGGTACAGGATCCTAGATTTTAACCATTTTTTTAAGCATCAAATGCGTTAGTTGAAGAATATATGTATAATAAATGAAAAGCGCTTTGAATTTTTTTAATCAAATATATTTCTACCATTAAAATTTTTCATTCAAGTTAAAAATAAGAGAAGGGTCTAGTGACTTCCTAGGAACTTCATTTAATTAATAAGCTTGCTGTATCGTAAATATTGCCGATTTTCATGTGTTAAGTACATATAACTTTTTGAAAATTATTCATTCTAAATAAATTTGTGAAACGACGTCGACACCATTATTAAAAAGGTGCTAAAATGGTAAATTGTTTTAGATATGTCTGAACAGCTAGATTTCGTACAAAAACGTTCTCTCAAACGCAAAACGTTATAGATTAGATCGCACCCAATCACTTTTGTGTAAATTTTGCAATACTCCAGAAAATGTGGAACTCGTTTTGTACCAATGTTTGAAATATGAATACTTTGAAATTCTTCGATGCTTTCAATTGGTCTGTGTTTTAGACTGACGTGCTTTAAAGACTATGCTGGCTGCCTGTAAAATTTAATAGTTCAATGGCATAAAAATTCAAATCTTAAATTTTCTTTTCAATTAAACAGCTTCATGCCTCGTTTCCCTTTGAAACTGAAGATTCTGTCAGATCTTTTTAAGCTTCAACAAATCTAAAGTTTGAAGCAAAAATAGCATCTTATCATTCTTGATTTAATTTTTTTTAACGTTGCAAGAATTGAAGTGTCATCTTGAGGACTAGAAATAAAACTTGATAAAATATTCGGTTTTATTGTTATGCAAGTGTATATAAATACATTTTTTTTTTTAAATTTACACTTTTATCGCATTTTTTACAAATATCATTAACCAAATTTATATTTGTGAAGCACACTTTGCATTTGGCCCATTACCTTTATAGATTTATGAGCCCCACCGAAATATCTTTCAAATATTAGCTACGTCATTATTAAGGGAAATATTTTTGTCATTTACATTGAAACATCTATAATCGCATGAAAACTTTGATAGCGAGTTTTGGATGCTCCATTTTACAATAGCACGTGATTTATTGTTTGCACAGCTGACATGTTTGTGAAATATTAAGGTGTAATTATGAGCGTCATCAAAATTTCTGAAGTGTATGACAAATTTTCAGAAAATGCACATGAAACAAATTTAGCTGGAAAGAGGGATAGTATCTGAATTGCAGTGCAATATTTTATATAAAGCCACATTTGCTCACTAAAGCATATTTACATCACAGATGGAAAGTAAAGATTTTTATAAAATATTTATGTAATTTTAGAATATGAAAAAGTTTTAACTGGTAGATTCATTTTTCAGAGCAAAAATCACTTCAATATTAATTAGTTTAATAGAATTTTTTTTTTTTTTTTTATATGAGCTTTGAATTTGATTCTAAACCATTTTCCTTATTATTGTTTGACTAAGCAGACAATTATCTTTTGACTAAGTAGCATTTAACTACACTATTAATTAAGATATCTTTTTTTTTTTTTTTTTTGCATTTATTTATAAAAATGTAATTTTAAGTGTTTATTGAAAAATTGACAACTCAAGCGAATAATTTTCAATTTAAATGTATTTTCACAATTAAGAAAATAAAAAAAAAATAAGCTATTAAAAAAAGCAAACTTTTTAAATAAAAAAGTTTACTTTTATAAATAGCTTTAACATGTTTTAAAAGTGAATGTGATCTTATTATATTAGAATAAGACAATTTAAATAACAAAATGAATATTTTTTAGAATTTCATTAGCTATGCACAATTTTTGCTTAAAATCTTTCTTGTACTAACAGTTACCACAAAACCAAAATTATTTTTAAATTGGATGAATAATGACACAAATTAAAAATACAAGATAAAAATTTATTCACTAAAAAATACAATATCAAATGTTTTCTCTTTTTTAATTCATGTGAACTTTACATAAAAAAAACAATGTTTTTGCAGATTCAAATTAATTTGTATGTATTAGTCTTATTGAAAATAAAATGTCAGTTAACTATCTACTTTAAGAAGAAAAATATATTTTAAATATAATATAATAACAAATGGAAACTATTAACAGTAACATAAATATGGAAGACAATTATTAGACAAGTTTCAATAAAATACTAGGAATAAAACTACCCCTGAGTGTAATGAATAATGTCAGATGAAACAAAAGTAAAACTATCATAAGTCCAATCCAGCAATTCAAGATTTGTGTTTCCTTTTCTATAAATAATCTTAAAAAATTATAATAAGTCGACTATCAATGGTGCTTATAGATTATTCTTTAGCTAATGCAAATTTTTTTCTTTGACACATCACAAAAGATTAATACGCAAATATATATTAAAACTATTCTGAGAAAAAGTATTATAAATATAAAAATTAAAACCAATTAGAAATTTTAAATAATTAATATAACTTTTCATTGCTAGTAAAATATTCCTAAATAGCAAAGGTGGAATTACATGGTTGAAATATTCTCGCCTTTATCTAGAGAGAAGATGGTGAGAGCATTAATTAATACATAAATGCTTTTCAATAAATAATAGTGATAAATTAACATGAATTTTATATCTATAGCAAAAATTGAGTATTTATTGCATTGAGTATTTAAATATTAATCAAATTGTTGAGCAATATGACTAATATTTAAAAATTATATAGAATATTTAATATATTATATAGAATAATATTTAATATTTTTTAATATATCATGCAAAGTATGTGAGCATAAGCAATTAAAAAATCATCATAATTATATTTATTAAAATCTATTGCCAATATTAACATAGTTAATATCATAAGAATGTTAACCAACATACAAAAAATTTATCTTGATTTTCATAGCTTAAAAGGTTCATTGTAAAATTTTTTTGTAAATTAATTTCTTCTATTGAATTCACTTTATATAATAAGTATAATTAAAGCTTTTACCATTTGAAAATTACTTTTTATACATATTTAATGCAGAAATAAATGCAAAAATACACTTAAGAAAAACATCACAATAGTAGAGCAAAAAACATACATATTTCCAATGCATTAAAATAATTTTTTTAGACAATATTATGTTTTTTTTTTTAAAATGAATAAAACATATCACAATGGTAATACAAAGATTGAACATCTTAATACACAAATACAGACCAAGAAATTTATTTTCTAGAATACATCTGAGTATTTTTAAATATCAATAATCAAGACTATAAACATGTTCTATAATGATTATGCACAATTTATATACAATTCTAAAATGATTAAACAAAAATGAGTGCAATTTCAAATGGTTTTTAACTGAATTAGTAAACTGCAATATCCACAGTTTTAAACGTGGATTTTTAAAAAAATGGGCTTTTATTCTCGAAGTTGAACAGTATGAAACAGTATTTGTACTAAAGTTCAAATTCGACAGATAAAATGTATGAATTACATTAAAACTGTAAAATATTGACAAATTTAATTTTAATTACAAATCCAAAACCACGTGATGCAAATGTTAATAAATAAAATAAATTTTTTTATTTTAAGTTAGTTATAGTGGAATGAAAAAATCAGTAAAGAATATTGTTCCACAACAAATCATAGATGCCTCAGAAGCAATTTATCGCAAATAAATACTAATAACTATGTAGCAGCCCAAATAAAATTTAGTCCAATGATGAGGTTTAGTAGTGTTAAAACACAGAAGTACTTTACAATTGGTACACCTGTCGCTGAAAAATTTCAGGCAGTGACAACATACATATAAGAAACAGAGGACAATTCTAAAACATAGAGGACAAATCAAGGACATAAACAAAAAAAAAAAAAAAAAAAAAAAAAAAAAAAACATTGGCTGTATCTGGATGCAAAGTGACCACTTTCAACTATTTTGATAGCATAATATTATTTACAAGATGCAGCAAATTTACTTCAAATTTGCAATAGAATAATGTAACTTTGTGATAGCTACTTTTGAATTTGTAATTATTTTAAATTATAGATTTCCTTTTCAGATTTTTTTTTTTTAAAACCTATAAATTACTAATATTGAGCTCAATAAAAATGAATTTTTTTTTTTGTAACAACATGCAAAATAACTTTTGAATCTATTAGTATGTGAAAGTTCTATTGTACAAAATTTTACTTGACTTTTGACCTATTTTCAAAGTTACAGCAGATGGAACAGTAATTGGCTGCATTTTTTTGCCTCAAAATTTATAGTATCTAGTTAATAAAACTTCTGAATGTCTTATTGAGGAATCTTAAATCTTTTAATATGTATTAATAAGCTTTTCCTAATTTTATATCTTTTGTTTCAGTATCTTTCTTGCCACTTGCTTGAAGGTATTACTTTTCTTACCCTGCAAGGAAAGTAATACCTTCAGGAAGAAATTCTATGACAACTGCTTTACATTTGTGTATAGGAAGGGGAAAAAATCACATGACAGCCTTAATACTACAACCTGTCAGATAATCCATCAAAATTATCATTTAGTCTAAACAATTTTCAAACAAAGACTACAATACATGTCATCAGAGGCAATAGAAAAATTTTCTTTTCCTGCTAATTAGAAGTGTTAATAAATGTTTTTCCCATGAAAGAAAAAAAAAGATGCTTTAGATTTTCTTCTCATTCTGAATGAATAAATAAATAAAATATTATAACATTAGTAAGTATTGAGTCATGACTCAACTATATATTTTTTTTTCTTTTATAAATGACAGTAACTTATAGTTTTATAAAACAGGAACAAAGTAATTCAAAAGCTAACATGATAATACACTATATAAATTGAGTATTATAATAAAGACCACTCCAACAGAAGTTACTGATGATCTGGAACACAATAGCTTCAAAATTTGTTACATGTATACATAAACTAAAATTAATGAAACAAAGGATAATACATTTCAAGATGGAATTTGTTATGTTTTAGGTTCACAACAACTTTGCCCTAATTTAATTTGATACATAAATGCAGAACAATTAATCATAGAATTCCTGCCTCTTTTTCATAAAAAAACCCATGAAAGTATAATGAAACAAAAGATGCAATAACCAAACATGATTAACAAATTTTTGCATGTATTGAAAGAAAAAATCTCATTTTATAAATGGAGATATAAGGCAGTATATTACACAACACAGATACAAATAAAACTATACAAAATTAAATGCAATGATTAATCATGTTATTATAAATTATATTTCATATGCAAGACTTTTGAGCTTAGCTTAAACAAAATCAGACTTCTAATTATACATATACTATATATACTTATTATTATGGCCAAGAATATAACATACAATGCCATTGGCTGGCAATCTGCTTTGAGAAAAACAAAAGCTCTTAGCACCATTTAAATAACAATGCCACCATTAAATAAAAGACCATAATAATAAATAGTGAAAAAAAAAGCTACACTCACAGGAAAGTAAATTTGCAGGTGTTTAAATTTTAGAAATTAAGATTTTCATTTTTCAAAATTGTTACAGCTGTCAGAAATCTCCAAGATACATCAACAATCAATTCTAATCATGGTTACTTAAAGTTCTTCCAATATTTGTTGAATAAAAAAAATAAAAATTATTACACTATTTAAACAATGGGTAAATTAAATAAGAAAATACCCAAATTTTAAAACTATCTAATGCAAATTGAAACAAATAAAAAAAAAAAATTTAGATTTTGATCTTATTTTTTCTGAGAAATGGCCAGCATCACAGTTAATTATTAATTTAACTTTTCAAAATACATTTTTGGTTCTTATGAAATTAATTCTAAACCTTTTTTCTTAATTCATGTGCATTGGACTCATGAAATACATCAGTTTCTCTTATATTAAAATTGTCTGTTATAATTGATGTTCTATATTTGTAACAATTTTTTAAGACTAATTTTTAATGAAATATTCATAAAATCTGGCAAATATTATTCATAGATAAAATATTATAAACTGAATATCAAAATATAAATAATTAGTATTGACTGATATTATCCAAGAAATAATTATAATTTTAAATAATTTACTTTGTAAAAAGGCTGAAAAAATAAATAAAAAAATTTGAAGTTTCAAAAGCATTATATTGCTTTTTAATTTGTATTATACAGAATCAATAAACATAATTACATTATAATAAAATAGTAAAAAAAGTTCCCATTAAAGAAATTGATTAAAAATAGCTTTATCACAATATTAATTTTGTGGTTAAAGTAAATTGTTAGTATTAATTAACAAATAGTAGTATGCTAGAAGCACATGATTCGAAAAATAATTGTGGGAATAAATTGTATAAAATACAAAATGTCAGCCATTATTTACAAACTAATAGATACTACTGAACTTCAATAAATATATTTTACTTTGACAATGATATAAAACAAAGAATCTGAAATTATTCACATATGAGCATCAATTGATTAAATTTAGCATTAAACTAATATTTCATTAATTTAAGTCTAAATTAAAATTGATCAAAATAAGACCTTGATGATATAACCGGATGATTAAAATTATAGTAATCTATTTATCATAAATCAAGATTTATCATGAGAATTAATGCATATACCTTTGGATACATCAGACGAATTCAATTCCTTACATGATTTGTCAAGAGAATGGTGACGGAGTTTATGAATGCGAACAGCACCACTTTTGAGCAAACCGTTTCCCACACAAATCACACTTATGAGGTCTTTCACCAGTATGAATACGAGAATGAACACTTAAATCATGTGCCCAAGCATATTTTTTTTCCACACTCTTCACATTCATGTAATTGAAATGGTCCTTTTCTTTGTCTCTTTCTCGGTAGTTCCTCTTCAGGTATAATTATTGGAAGAGTTCTTTATTTGGAGGTTCTTTATTTAGAGGTTCTTTATTTGGAGGTTCTTTATTTGAGTCTGAACTATTGTCGTCTTCGCTGTTTATTTTTTTCTCAACATGCAAAGCCAAATGACGCTTTAAGTTTCCAACTTGCGAAAAACCACGATTGCATTTCTCACACACATATGGAGTTTCTTTAGTGTGGACTCTAAGATGATTCTTGTGAAGAGTTGCCGGATCTGCAAAACTTTTGCTACAACGAGGGACATTTGTGGGGTTTTTGACCACTATGTGCAGTTATGTGACGGGTAAAATTACCAACTTGACGGAATACCTTATCACAAACAGGGCAAGTTAAAAGAAGCTCAGTATGGATTTTAATATGGTCAACTAGTGCTGCATAATTTTCGAAAACTTCAAGACAAATATAACATCTATCCTTTTTAGGTTTAAAATAATGGATACTAGTTGAACACACTCTGAAAACCTGCAATGACATTCGTGCAATTTCAATCTTTAGGATGCAAATTTATATGGCTATAATAATGTGATAGAAAATATGCTGCTGAAGAATGCAGAGCAGAACATTCTGGACAAACAATTTGATCACCTTCTATTTTTTTGGTATGACGTAAAATATGGAGACCATATAAATGCCAATACACATGTTCTTTACAAAAATTGCAAAAAAGCTTACGACTGCATGAGTTACAACCATGGCCAGATTTTAAAAAGTACTTAGTATTATTATTATTAAATACAGCTTTCTCTTCAGAGATATTCTCTGAAGAAACATCTATCTTGGGTGATATATGCAAATACGAAATATTTTCATTCCAGGGCAATATACGTTTTTCTGCATTGTTTGAATTTTTTTTTTGGGTGTCTTCCACCTTATTTTCATTAAGCGTTTGTTTCAATCGATCAACAAGATATTTTCGATACACATCATTTTGACCATTTTTCGAAGAATTGAAAGCTACTATATCCCCAGTTCTCAATCGCAATCTAGTCAAATGACATACAAAACATATACAATGTTCAATGTTTTCAGTGCAATATCTTTTGTGAATTCTTAACGCCAATTTAGTGAACATTCTACCACATTCATCACAAGGATAAAATTCAGGTGGTTTATGAGCATTTTCGTTAATTTCATTATCAGAAGATATTTCTAAAGTAGCGGTACCCATTTTCGAATATTTAGCAATATTTTGTACAAAATTATGTATAGAAGGTTTAAAGAATTGGAATTCAGCGTAATTGGGTTCCCCCAACGCCAAGTACTTTTTTCAGCAGGACAAAGAAATAAGACGCAAACAAACAAAAAACAAAAAATGCTTTTCATGAATTCATAAAATATTTTCAATTTAAATGCATCTTACATTAATCATAATTTATTCACAACTATTGTAAATTTTAATATTAAAATTTACGAACCAGACGATGCACAACAATATACTGAAAAATCAACTTCGTTTCAGATGAGAATAAATTGTCCTTCGTAGCGGAACTCGCACGCGTGATATAAGTTACTAGCGGAAGGAATTCTTTTGTTACCAATTGTTGTTCGCTAGACGATGTTCTT
>BPLR01011035.1:0-59868 GCA_021605095.1 Caerostris extrusa | reverse complement strand
TCTGCTTGAATACATTCCTTCCGATTTTCTTACACAACTTGCAAAATACCAATTTTTTCCACTGTTTACTATACTACTGAAAAATTGTTGTTGGCGTGCTTTAGTAACAACTTTCGTAGTATTACGCGATTTCAATACATCTACGGCACAGTCGTTGAAAGTTTTTGCGATATTTTTACTTAAATAATGATTTACTTGAAAACATTCCTTTATGATTTTAATCATTTTACTTACACAACTTAAAGCATTTTTTCCTATGTTTGCATACTACTGAAAACGTTTTGGCGAAAGCTTTTATTGACGGGCATTTCCTCTAACGTAAAAACATTTACTGGAAAGCATTTTAAAGGTTTATTTATTTATTAAGAAAAGACTTAAAGATTTATTATTCATACATTTTTATATAGAGATCGTAATAGTTTATATGTTTGCAAATAGCGAATAAAACGAATTTTGGCAGCTTGAGAGTAAAAACTCATACAATTTTTTGCCTTATGTTTGCTGCAACTTACCAACGTCGATAACTTCTTGTAATTTCCGGTATCCTACTAACCTATTCTTTTTCTTTACTATTGTAGGCGCAACAGCCCTACGGTGGGGCAATGTCCAGCAAATTTTCCATACTGGTAAGCCTTTATTCTTACCATTAAACCAAAAACTTGGTATATATTTTTTGTGCTACTCACTTCTTGATTTCAGCAGGTTTATCGCTCCACGGTCATTTTGTGCACACTTTGGCCTAATTAGACCGGGACCTACAGTTTAACGTGGATTCCGAACCACTAACAAACATCCATGCCACCGCCAGGATTCGATCCTAAAGTGGTACCGCCAATTGGCCCTCAGGTTGCCAATCTCTTCCTGAAGACTGAAAGTTCATATTTTTATTAATTTACATATTAGCACATATTTTTTCTTCTTCATTGGTACAATATGGTGCGCCGAGGCCGTCTGATTAATGAGCAAGAATCTCCGAGACGGGAGATGTTTTTCTTTTTACGGGGTAGAGTTGTCAGACAGGGCCTACAGTTTAAAGTGGATTCGAACCACTACAAACATTCATGACACAACTCCAACCATCCATGACGGGACTCGAACCCAAACGCTATGCACCTAGTCACAAGCCCATAGGCCCACTATCCTATACACATTCCAATTATTATTTAGCCAGCATAATTCTGTGACAAACAAAGACTCAGTTGATTGTTGTATTAGAAGGTACTATTTAATATTTTATTATCAATAAAGTGAAATTTAAAAGTATAAATGCTAGATTAATCGACAATCCTTTTTTTTGTGTCATTATTGTTTATTAATTTTGAGAATGCATAAGAAAAAAAGATTATTCAATAAAGTTGTGGGGAAAAACAATCCATTCTGAGAATACATTTTCCCAGAAAAATCCCAGTTCAAATCGAAATTAATTTTTCTCTGTAATAATATTTTCTATTCACAATTTTACATAAAACAGTAAATGACCGAACCTATCTAATACAACAAACCGTTCCGAGATTTCAGGTTCTTATCAAATCCGCGTAGCAAATAATCGTCGCATTTTTATAAAGAATCAAAGTTAATAGCATCGCAACTTGATAGCAACAAAAGCATGCATCAAAGACGAACGCATAAAATGGAATGAATGAAATTGAAATAAATACGCTTTATCCGCTGGGAAGGGGAGATATCAGGTTTCCTCATGGATTATTCATGGTTTCCTCAATGTCCTCGTTTGTCATCAAAAGAAGTCTGAAGCTTTTATCCAACGGTATTTATACTGTATTGAAGCACATTTAGGATAATAAATAAGAAAAGAGTTTACGATCAAACGCGTGCTGAAAGTTCCAATAAATAAATTCAATACAAAAATCTATTATTTTCACCTGACTTAGCCCTCGTGTATGTATATAAAAATGATTCTGTAATAGCCACTTTTGTATTCAGTTTGAAATTCTTCTGATTATATACAAAATTAGTAATACTTGCTTACAATCAATTTTGTTATATAAATATGAATGAACCTCATTAACATGTTATACAATTTTTTATTATATGAAATATATAATTAAAATATTACATATTTTTTTTATTAATTTCAATTTATAGCTTGTGTGCCTTATGTGAATAACGAATTAGACCTCAAACTGCAGAACTGGTTCAATTCAAGTGGTAATAAACCGGCTGTCGAAAATCCCTTCGCTATAATTTACAGCACGTGGTCTTGTAGTAGTGTGGTAATTAACGCAATAACCATCCAACGGAAGTATCGGCCCTGGTTCGAGAGTTTGTAAAGGAGTTATAAACTCTAAAAAATAATAATAAAACCCTCAGAATTCTATTTCCAGAAGAAATTATATTTACAAGGGGTCATAGTCCATTCCGAACATACCTCAAAAGAGTCAACCTCTTACAAAATGATTTCTACTCTTCTTGAGGAAAGTGGAGAGCCATCATCCACTATGCAACTAGCTATTTCGGCAATGAGTACGAAGATAGTCTTGCAAGTAGAGTAGTCTTGTAGAGATAGTAGATAATATTGTAGTTGCAAGAGTTATTGATGGCGAATCAATTTGCTTTCGTTTCCATTTTCACTTCTCAAAATAATTAAATAATTGTCTTTTAGAGGATTGGCGACGATACTGGAATCAAGGCAACACAGGGACGAAATTTTTCGAAATCCTTTCGAAAGTATTAAAAAAAGAAAAATCACAAAAAAATTCTATCTAAAAATAAATTATATTCACTAATAGCCAGGGGCCATTCCCAACATACCTCAAAGATTCAATTTTTCCAGAAGATTCCTGTTCCTGTGAAGAAATTGAAGAACCATTCCACTTTGCAAATACAAGTTGT
Source organism: Caerostris extrusa (assembly GCA_021605095.1). Taxonomy (NCBI): domain Eukaryota; kingdom Metazoa; phylum Arthropoda; class Arachnida; order Araneae; family Araneidae; genus Caerostris; species Caerostris extrusa. Next base: position 57,018 of record BPLR01011035.1, on the reverse strand, counting down.
CTTAGAAAATGATATTTTAAAATCTCTCTTAAGCCTTTTACATTCACTGGCACAAAATGTAATTTACAATCCATGTACCAGATGAAAAATCATAATATTAATGAATTTTATAGAAGAAAATGAAAAACTTAATCATCCCAAGAAGCTATTATACCTGAAATACAAAATTGAATTATCTGCGACCATTCTATCACTGTCGACAAAACTATTTCATTCTTCACAAAATGAAAGCCGTTATAATATTACAAAATCGATTTATGTCATTGATAAAGATGAAATCAATACTGCAAAAGCGATTGACGTGACTGATCATGATGTATCGATGAATTATTATAATGCCAAAAGCAAATAGATAAATACAATGTTTATCGATTAATTAAGAAAAATTGTAATTGTAGAAAACTGTATTTATTATCCCTAAAAATTATTTCAAATTGATTTAATTTCACATACAAGATTAGTGATAGTAGATTTATTATTTAAAACCAATAGAGCTTTTATTGTTTCATAATATTTTTAATAATCGTTATTGGATTTGCTTGTATTTGTTTTGTAACTTTCATGAATATTATTGAATTCCAGTTATCACAATTAAAATAACATTATAGGGTTTTTTTGTTTTATTTATTAAATGCATAATTGCAATATTAAGGTTTCTACGAAATTTTACATTTTTTTTGTTTCTTGTTTGTTTCTAAATAGTTAAAAAGGTATTTTACTGACCTTGTCCTATTCTCACAGAACCGCAAACAATAATCCCAATCGAATGCTAGCAGCTTGGCTCCAGTGAACATGTCTGGACTCCTCGCATGGCCCATCGTACGCTTCTTGATTGATGTAAGTCAAACAGACCTGAAAGCGGAAAAGAAAACATATTTAGATCTTTACACAATAAATGTTTTATTTTCTTATAAGTCATTTTAACTATTCAATAAAATAACCATTATAATAACGTCAAAGTTACAATTTAAATAATCATTACAACAACAAAAAATTACCATTGTTTTGCAAAGGTAATACAAATCAGTTCAAGATGAAATACAATATTAAAATAATGTTCAAATGAAGGCTTCAATTTTATGTCAGAGAGAATGTGTAGTAGAAAGAAAAGTAATAAGATTGAAAAAGTCTCTTTTGCAAGGAATTTTTAACATGATATTTATTATGATGCATGATATTTATTATCATGAGGGAACATGATATTGCCCTAGATAGAAATCCATGGCGTCTCCAGAAACGTTAATCTATAAAATAAAAAAAATTAGTAATATAGTGTTTGTATATATGGGTTTCACATTCGGACGCTAGATTGTAGTTTGCAGGTTGGGGGCCTGAATGGCCGAGTGCTTAACGCTCCGTGTCACAGGTTTGCCGGGTTCGACTCCCTGCGGTGACATGGATGTTTCTAGTGATTCGGGAATCCACTTTAAGCTGTAGGTGCCGGTCTCATATGACTGTTAGATTGTTACAGAGCCCAGTCAAACTTTCTCACCCACATCATTTCCAAACTGTAAAGGGGCAACTCATCTCTAGGCACAATGGTGTGGTGGTGGTAGTAGTAGTGTGCAGGTTAGGCATCCAAGTTGTAATTGGGCGTAGTTAGGTTGAAATACTTGAGGGGTCCAGTATTAATTTGCAATGAATTAATATTCATATCTCACAGAGTTTATGATATCCTATAAATTTATATTTCATTACAAAATTACTTGCACTCAAGTAACACTCCATTTACAGAAATTCAATTTGACTCTCTTGAAATACGATGCTTTTATTAAGGATAAAATCAGAAAAAATGAGATTACACAGACAAATATAAGTAAATTTCCATAAAAGTGACTCAGTATACATGTAATAATACTGTGTCATGACATGCAAATAAGTAGAATCACTGATACTTAACGTCATTGGATACTTGGCGGAAAACAAACGTTAAAATAATTTGCAGTTTCTACAAATAGAATGGCGTATTGAAATTTGCGTAGGCCTGTTTTGATTATTTATATTCGAGATCATAATAATTGATGACGAAGTTAATAACGCGATCTATGAAAGATGATTGAATGTTATCTTTCTGTAATTCATAGACTGCGGGATCTCAGGTTTAAGAAGAGAATCAGATTTTTAGAAAGCGCAGACGAGGAAGCCCTAAGAATTATAGCGTTGCGTCAAATATTTCAGTTAGAGCAAAAAGGCACAGAACTACTGCACCAGAACACATCTTCTCTGAATCAACTTCTAAGAAAGACCTAGTTATACCTAGTAACCCAGTAATACTTAATCTGGAATCTTATAAGTCAGCAACAAAAATTACTGAATTAAATCATGCATTATTGAGGTTTACTTAGATATTATCATCAAAAGCAGGAGTATTTGATGAGTTATTAAAAATTACACAAAAGACTATTTGTTAATTCTCATTAAGCATACTGTTGTAATGTTGTTTCCTATTTTACTTGGCAAACAGCGGCATCTAGAACCTATGTATGTTATGGAAGCAGGAAGAATTTTCCAGTTTCTGTAGTGTTGGAGCACCCCGTAGGTAAAAGTATGAGTGCTTGACTCCGGGATGCTGACTTTTAAGAATTAGGGTTGTCAGACTACAACGTCCTACAGTTATATTAAACTAGACATCACCAACCTAAAATGGATTCAGAACCACTACAAACATCCATGGAACCACCGGAAACCGAACCTGAAAGCCTGTAGCACTGAAAAGTTTTCGGTGAACGTAGTCACTCGACCATCAGGCCCTCTCCATTAAGCATGACAAAATCTCTTAATAAAAAAGCTAGTTTTCACTGAATAGGAAAACCTCTACATGCGAAAATGATGTTCATTTAATAAAAAGTTAATAATAGAGCTCTTAGATCTAAATTGCTGATGAAGGAAAATTATTACCAAATCAGATTTAATTCAGATTAAATTATTTTGTTTGCATGAATTCTTAAAAAAAAAAATCATAGCAATGTTTCTAAAATGTTTATCATTTAAAACAGTTTATTTTATATAATTATATAAATGAGAAAAAAAAAAACCAAGCAAAAAACTAGTATCCTGAATATATGTTCACAAAACCAGTTGTTGCACTAATTAATATTCCGATTTTATTAATTTATTGGGCATTATTTTTGATAATTTAATATAGATTTTAATTATTTAATCAGAATCTTCAAATTCCACATTTAAGCCATAACAGCCGTAGCATTAAATTGTTATGATATCTATAATGAAGCAATTCGTAATCATATGGAAAACGTGTATAAAAAGAATTCAAAAAAAAAACCTCTCTACCAAAATTTAGGGAAGCAGCAAGTTAAAACAATTTTTTAATACTACGCGCCAAACACTCATAAAATACTTTAATAAAAACTCAAATGACAAGTTCTTTCTCTAGCATCACCTGTGATAAATTAAAAATGCACAGCATTTAAGTACGCGTATTACTTTTACTAATTCAAAGATTGGCATTTACTAAATGAACTACTTTCATTCACTAAATATTTTAATATTCTTACTGAATTGATACCATGATGATGATTCATAAATATGTATTCAGATAATTTTAAATAATTTTTACATTTACAGATATATTAGTTTAAAAATTACTGAAAAATTAAAAAAACTGAAGTTTAATTTACAGTTTTCATTAACTTGATTGTTTATTTTAGAAGTTACAAAATATCCTTATACAATTGCATTTTGTTATTGGTACATATATATGACTTTAAATAAATTAATTATCAAATACTCTCATTTGAATATATACATATCTGACATTTATTTTCACAAAAATTATTGAAAACTATAAAATAAAATAGACTTGTTTAATAATATGTGTTTTTAATAATTTTATTTAAAATAATATGTTTAATATTTGTTATTTGTTTAATAATAAAACAGATTTCATTTGTTTTTGATTTTAATAGTTAATTTTGATTTGTTTATAAACAATAATAATATAGATATGTTTAATATGTTAATAGATTTGTTCTACGTGACTTTTATTAATGCTATAATATTAATAATATTATTTGTTTTTATAATAATAAATAGATTTGTTTCGATTTGTTTAAAAAAATAAAATAGATTTGTTTTTAAAACTAGATTATCATTTTATAGAAAAATAAGCTGTATTTATTTAAAACAGATTTACATAATAGTAATTAATAAACTTATATTATGTCTAGTTAATTTTATTGCCTAATTAGACATATTTAATACAAACATTTTCTTGTTCAAATTGTTTAGATTAAGAAGGATAAGAAACAAATTATAAGCACGAGTAGTTTCGAATTGTTTACAAAATTTTAAGACCTTTTTTCCGAAAAACGTATTTTGAATCTGAAGATTTATTTTATAAAATTAGCTATGGTTTCTCTAAAAACATAACTGAAAACTATTAAATAAATCTGTTTTATTCTAAGTTTTTGTATCATTATTAAATAATGGTAATTACTAAATGTATTTCATAGACTAAGACTATTACCATAGACTACAATAGGGCTAAGACTACTTATTTATGTAATAAGTTTTATATAGGAATTTACAAACTAATATTATGTCTAGTTAATTTATTTTAGAAATATTTTCTAATATAAATGGTTCGAAAAATCAAGATGGATAAGAAATAATTTTAAGCACGGTAGTTTTCAAAAATTGCTACAGAATTTTAAAGACGCATTTTTTTTCTGAAGAAAAGTATTTTCGCTTTGCAAATTTATTTATTAAATGAACAATCAAAATTTTGTGATTTCTCCTAAAAATCATAACAAAAAAAAAAAACTATTAAATAAATAATTTTATTTTAAGGTTTTTGTATCATTATTATATGATGGTAATTATTATCTCAGACTAAGATTATTCCATAGACTGTTACAATAGACTAAAATTACTTATTCATGTAATAATAAGTAAAATAAAAATATATTTATATTTTCTATTTTAGTAGTTAATAAATTATTTACAAACATGACTAATTATTTAGCTTATTTTCGTATATAATTATATTAAAATATTAAGAAGGATAAAAAAATAATAAGTACGGGTAGTTTTCAGAATTGTTGACAAAATTTTAAAGAGCAATTTTTTTCAGAAAAAAAAAGTGTATTTTAGCTCTACAGATTTATTTTATTGGCTGGCAACATTACCCCGTAAAATGAAAAGCTCCTGTCTCAAACTCTGCCACTAGACAGACGGCCTTGGCCACCATGGGTCTGTTGCATCAATGAAAATTTATTTTATTAAATGAACTGTCAAAATTCTGTTGTTTCTCGTAAAAATCATAACTGAAAACTATTAAATAAATTTATTTTATTTTAACTATTTTGTATCATTGTTAAATAATGGTAATTATTAAATGCATTTTCCCAGTCTAAGACTACTTCCATAGGCTACAATAGACTAAGACTACATATTTATGTAATAGTTTATATTTAGTAATCAATAAACTAATTATTTAAAGCACGACTAATAATTTAGCTTATTTTCTTATGTAATTGTATTAAAATATTAGAAATTATAAGAATATAAATTGCTAAAACGTGAGTCATATTTCAAATTGCTTACAAAATTTTAAAGAAAAGTAATTCCCCGAAAAATGTATTTTCACTCTAAATATTTATTATACTGAATGAGCAGTCAGAATTCTCGTAGTTTTTCTTTAAAAATGAATGTCATTATTAAGGTAAAATCATCTAAATTTTGAAACAAATCGAATTACATACAAAATACAAACGAATCTAAATGCTGATCAAAATACTGTATTCATCGGAAGCAACTATTCACGATCAAATCCAAAGTTCAAAAACAACTACTCAGGATCATTTAACGAATGTTTTATGTTTTTCCTAATTAATCATACAGATTGCTTTCGAAGTATTTTTTAGCTTGTCATTTGTTTTACTTTATTTAGCAGTTGAAAAATGAAATTCTAAAGACAGATTATGTTTTTAAATATAATAAATTTAAAGCATAAAAATATTAAGAAGGTTAACAAAATTTTAAAGATACGTTTTTCATCTTTATCTTTTTATTTCACATTGAAGATTTAATTATATAGAATGAGCTGTCAGAATTCACGTGGTTTTGTCCAAAAATGAATGTCATTATCAAGGTAAAATTCATCTAAATTTTGAAACAAATCGAATTACATACAAAATACAAACGACCGAAATGTTTATCAAAACATGGTATTCATCGAAAACAACTACTCACGTTCCAGTCCAAAGTTCAAAAACAACTACTCGCGATCATTTAATTAGGGAAAAAGATAAAAATTTGTTAATTATATTAAAATATTAAAAGGATAAAAATAAATTGTTAGGACGTGAGCAGTATTCGAAATTGATAACAAAATTTTAAAGAAGGCTATTTCCCCAAAAATGTAATTTCACTCTAAAGATTTATTAAATCGAATGAGCTGTCAGAATTCACGCGATTTTTTTTCCAAAAATGAATGTCATTATCAAGGGTAAAATTCATCTAAATTTTGAAACAAATCGAATTGCATACAAAAACGCTAACGAATCAAAATGCTGATCAAAATATTGTATTCATTGGAGACAACTATTCACGATCAAATCCAAAGTTCAAAAACAACTACTCACGATCATTTAATTAGGATAAAGATAAAACATTCGTTAATCATACAGATTGCTTTCGAAGTATTTTAAGCTTGTCATTTGTTTTACTTTTATTTAGCAGTTGAAACATGAAATTCTAAGGAAGGATAATATTCTGAAATATAAGAAATTTAAAGTATAAAAAAATATTAAGAAGGCTAACAAAATTTTAAAGATACGTTTTTTATCTTAAAAAGTATTTTCACATTGAAGATTTAATTATATCAAATCAGCTGTCAGAATTATTGTGGTTTTCCAAAATGAATGTCTTTGTCAAGGGTAAAATTCATCTAAATTTTGAAATAAATCGAATTATATACATGACACAAACGAATCGAGATGCTGATCAAAATACTGTATTCATCGAAAAACAACTTTCACGACCATTTAATTAGGAAAAAAAGATATAACATTCTTTAATCATACAGATTCCTTTCCAAGCACTTTTAGCTTGTCATGTGTTTTACTCATTCAGCAGTGTCAACACGACATTATAAAGAAGGATAAAAAGATAATATTAAAATAAGATAATGGTTTGAAATATAAGAAAGTTAAATTATGATTATATTAATGTTAACAAAATTTTTAAAATAAGTTTATCCCGGAAAAGGTATTTTCACATTGAAGATTTATTATATAGAATGAGCTGTCAGAATGTTTGTGGGTTTTTTTTTTCCAAAAAACAGGAATGTCATTATCAAGGGTAAAATTTATCTAAGTTTTGAAATAAACCGAATTACATACAAAACACAAACGAATCAAAATACTGTATTCATCGAAAACAATTATTCACTATTCACAATTATTATAATTTATTTAATTAGGAGAAAGATAAAACATTCGTTAATCATACAAATTCCTTTCCGTCACTTTTTAGCTTGTCATGTGTTTTACTCATTCAACAGTGTAAACACATGATAAAGATAAAAGCTTAAAAAAGATAATATTTTAAACATATAAGAAATCTAAGTTATGAAAATATTAACAAAATTTTAAAGATAACACTTATTAAGGTAAGTCTAAATGATCAACCCACGTCCCATCAGAAGGTATGCGTTAAACTTATTAAGATAAAAAAAAATTCACATTGAAGATTTATTAAAAAGAATGAGCTGTCAGAATATTTTTTTTTTCCAAAACAGGAATGTCATTATCAAGATAAAATTCATCTAAATTTTGAAACAAATTGAATTACATACAAAACACAAACAAATCGAAATACTGATCAAAATACGGTACTCATCGAAAACAACTACTCACGATCATTTAATTAGGAAAAAGATAAAACATTCGCTAATCATACAGATTGCTTTCGAAGTATTTTTAACTTGTCATGTATTTACAGATTCATCAGCGGAAATACGACATTATAAAGAAGGATAATAAAGAATTATGCTTTGCTAAAAAAAAAAGCTAAGCAAGAAAAGAAAGCTAAAAAAAGATAATGTTTTGAAATATAAGAAATCTAAATTATAAAAATATTAACAAAATTTTTAAAGATAATATTTATTACGGTAATAAACGTTTCACATTGAAGATTTATTAAAAAGAATGAGATGTCAGAATGTTTGTGGGTTTTTTCCAAAACAGGAATGTCATTATCAAGGTAAAATTCATCTAAATTTTGAAACAAATTAAATTACATACACAACACAAACAAATCGAAATGCTGATCAAAATACTGCATTCTCGTCGAAAAAGAAGGTTAAGATAATTTTTAAAGATAAGGTTTTACCTTAAAAAGTATTTTCTTAGTGATGATTTAATTATATCGAATGAGCTGTCGGAATTTTTGTGGTTTTTTTTCAAAACAGGAATGTCATTATCAAGGCAAAATTCATCTAAATTTTGAAACAAATCGAATTATATACAAAACACAAAACGAATCGAAATGCTGATCAAAATACTGTATTCATCGAAGGCAACTGCTCACGGTAATTTAATTAGGAAAAAGATAAAACATTCGTTAATCATACAGATTGCTTTCGAAGTATTTTTAGCTTGTCATGTGTTTACAAATTCTTCAGTGGAAACACGACATTATAAAGAAGGATATGAAAGATAATGTTAAAAAATATAATATTTTTGAAATATATGAATTTAATTTATGAAAATATTAAGAAGGTTAACAAAATTTTTAAGATACATTTATCTCGAGAAAGGTATTTTCACATTGAAGATTTAATTACATCGAATGAGCTGTTGGAAGTTTTTTTGGTTTTTTTCTAAAACAGGAATGTCATTATCAAGATAAAAAATAACATTCCTATAAATTTTGAAGAAAAAAGAATTATTTACAAAAAAGACCAATTATCGAATTTCTGATCGGAAACACAGCATTTATCGAAAACAATCACGATCGAGTCCAAAGATCGAATTGTCGATAAAAAACATAAAATTACTACTCATTATCATTTAATTACGTAAAAGAAAAACACATTAATCGTGTTTATTAATTTCCTGATGTACTTAATCTCAAATGTTTTATTCATTTAGTTGTTGAATCATGAAAATACTAAGAAACATTATGGATGTTAATGTAAACAAAGATATCAATATAAGGAAGGTTAAAAACACACATTAGTTTTCGAACAGCATAAAAAAATTTTAAAGATAAGTTTTCCGCGAAAAAAAGTGTTTTTACTCTAAGGATTTATTAAAAACATATTGTCAGAATTCCGATTTTTTAAATGAATGCAACATTGCAGATGTCAATGCTAAAATGAATGTTAAATGATGAAAATATAAAAAAAAAAAAAAAAAAATTTGATAATTTTTAAAATGTCAAAAAAAATAAACGCTAGTTAAAGAAAATAACAATATAAATTCTGAAACAATTCAAACTACATACAAAACACCAAAGATAAATATAAAAAAAGTATTTGGACAAAGTTAAATAAGAATGTCAAAAATAAATGTTAGGTAAAAAAAAATAGCGTTCAAATAAATTCTGAAATAAATTAAACTATAAAGCAGCAAAGATCGATTAACTTTCAAAACAGTGTATTCATTGAAAATAATTACTCAAGATCCATATCAACGATCGAATTACTGATAAAAATATAGTATTTATCTAAAACAGGGTTGGCTAACCCATATGTCTTAAATAACTTTGGAAATGCACCATAACTCTGCTGGTTGCATGCAAAATTACATATTCCAAATATTAGATTTGACATTTTTTGGACTGAAAAAAATTGAAACATAATGAGTTATTATTGTGTTTACTATTATTCTTACATGTAAACATAGATAATATAATGATACTTAACGCACATTGTAAAGAAATATATAACACTAAAAGTGAAATATGGCCTGAATGGCCGAGTGGCTAGCGTTCTGGCGCTCGGTACCACAGGTTTCGGGTTCGAGTCCCGGCGGTGCCATGGATGTTTGTAGTGGTTCGAACCCACTTTAAATCAGGTCCTGGTCCCACAGGGACCGTGAGCATCCCTGGGTAATGGCCCCTAGGTAATGCAAAGTGAGTAATGTCTGTGCAGCGCTGGGCCTTAAGGCATCCAAGACCAAGCTGTCTAAGTGTTTGCCAGCTGCATTGGAACAAAAAAAAAGTGAAATAAAAAATATATAACTATAAATGAAAAGAAATGACATCTTTAAAAAATATTTATTTTACCAGTGCGATATTTGTTTCTCCACTCTTTCACTTAGCTTTTGCAAATCGATCCGAACTCATAACTGTAAACTCAAATAAAATAGGCAATATCTGTCATATATTTGCAAGAATATTATTTTAAAATCAATTAAGTTTTGAATATATGGATGCACACATAATGTATTATTTTAATACATTGGTGTTCACTACTTTGGCGATTATAAAATAAATATATTTAAGTAAAAGTGGGATAAATCTCAATGGGTCTGAAAAAATGTTCAGGGCGGGCCGCGGGTTGTCCACCCTGATCAAAAACAACAACTCTTTATTATTTAATTATGAAATAGAAAAGCATTCATTATTGTACCTATTGATTGCGATGTTCATATATCTTATTACGCGTTTTAGTAATTCAACAGTTAAAATATAAAAGAAACATAAAGAAGGATAATAAAAATATAAAATTCATTATTGTGTACAGCAAAAATATATAAGTAAGCGAAGAAATAAAAAGCAGGCATAATATGCCGAATTCTTACAAAATTTTAAAGTAATATTACTTTCCAAAAATGTGTTTTTAATCTTAAGATTATTACATGAAATGAGTCGTCAGAATTGGCATTGTCCCTTTAAAAGAAGTGTCATTGTGATGTCAAAATGAATGTTAGGTGTTGAAGTTATAAAAATATTTTGATAATGTTAAATAAGAATGTCAAAAAATAAAAGTTAAGTAAAAAAAGTTAATATACACTCAAGAGCCAAAACATATGACCACCTGTCAATAACGAGTTGGCCCACCTTTGGCGCGCAACACAGCTTCAACCCGAATTGGGATGGATTAATACCACCACTTAATACCAGTTAAATACCACTTCCACCTGATCACGTGCCTTCCACGTCATCCAGGCGAGTTCATTGCAAAATGTAGGGGTGGTCATAATGTTTTGACTTGAGTGTAAATTATGAAACAAATCAAACTACATACAAAACTAAAGTTTACAATCGAATAGCTTATTAAAACATTGTATTCACTGAAAACAGCTATTCATGGCCAAGACAACGAAAGAATTGCTGATAAAAACATGGTATTTATCAGCAATTCATGACCAAGGCCAACGAAAGAATTGCTGATAAAAAACATGGTATTTATCAGCTATTCATGACCAAGACCAACGAAAGAATTGCTGATAAAAACATGGTATTTATCTAAAACTCGCTATCACTTAATTATGAAATATTCATTAATTGTATTGATTGGTTTCAATGCATATATCTCATTAGGTGTTTTATAATTCAGCAGTTAAAATATGAAATATAAAGAAGGATACAAAAATAATATAAAAAAGGTCATTTTATACAACGAAATAGTAAGAAGGATAAGAAATAAAACATAAAGTACACATAGTATACAGAAGTGCTTACAAAATTTTAAAGAAGCGTTATTTTCCAAAATATATTTTTACCCTGAAGATTTATTACATCGAATGAGTTGTCAGAATTCGCATTTTTCTTAAAAGGAATGTCAATGTCAAAATGAATGTTATGTTGAAATTAAAAAATATTTTGATAATGTGAAGTAAGAATGCCAAAAATAAATGTCAGGTAAAAAAAAATTCTGAAACAAATGCAGCTACATACCAAACACCAAGGATTAAACAGTTTATCAAAACACTATATTCATTGAAAACAACTACTCCCGATCAAAACCAACGATTGAATTGCTGATAAAAACATAATAATTATCTAAACAATATTAGAGAGTTTGCATATCGTATTTTGACGGTATGCCAAGTCCGTTAGCTTTTTTCCTTAGCGCGCATGCTTATAGGAAATTGCGCATGCGTATTCTGTAGTAATGTTTTCCTATGAGCATGCGCGCTAGGGAGAAAAAAGCTAACGGACGTCCAAAATTCGGTATGCAAAACTCTCTATTATCATTTAATTATGAAATATTCATTAATTGTACTGATTGGTTCCGATACTTCTATATCTCATCAGGAGTTTTAGTAATTCAGCAGTTAAAATATAAAAAATATAAAGAAGGATTAAAAAAATAATATAAAAATTATCATTGTATACAGCAAAATATAATGAAGTTTAAGAAATAAAGAATAAAGCGCACACGATATACCGAATAACTTACAAAATTTTAAAGAACCATAACTTTCCGAAAGTAACAGGAAGAAAAATTTATAGAAATATTAAGTAGGATAAAAAAATATTATAAAAAGGATAATTTCATAGAGCAAATATTTAAGAAGGTTAAGAAATGTAAAGAAGGATTAAAAATAATATAAAAATTATCAGTATACAGCAAAAATATAATGAAGTTTAAGAAATAAAGTATAAAGCGCACACGATATACCGAATAACTTACAAAAATTTTAAAGAACCATAACTTTCCGAAAATAACAGGAAGAAAAATTTATAGAAATATAAAGTAGGATAAAAAAATATTATAAAAAAGATAATTTCATATAGAAAAATATTAAGAAGGTTAAGAAATGAAGCATATACCAACACACAGTAAAAAGAATTTCTTACAAATTAAAAAGAAAAATATATACTTCTTCCGAAAATGTGTATTTTGAACTGAAAGTAATTCATTACATCAAATGAGTTGTCAAATTTGTGTTTTCCCCTTGAATTGAATGTCATCACGATATCAATGTCAAAATCAATGCAATAGGTAAAAATGTAAAACTATTAATTTTATCTATGCTTTTAAATAGAAATAGCATATTGCTTCCTATTACCTTTTTTGGTTTAGATGCAATCTGACAGATGCGCATCTTGTAATACCTCAATATCGTTAACCCTTAGCGCTAACTTCATAATATTCAACACTCGCATGGAATCGACTCGACGACCAATTTCTAAGTTAATTTTTTCATCAACTATTAACATTAAAATAAATTCGTTTTAATATTTGAATGTTTTTTTTATAGGAAACAAATATTAATTCATTAAAAATAGTAATTAAAAATAGGTTCACGTTACCTCTGTTTTTGTTTTTTTTTTCTTTTTTTGAAGTCCAGTTTTTCTTTTACCTTTCGATGCATTTAATCATTTTGTATGCAAAATTTTATTTTCTGGTTAAAATATTATATTATAATGAAAATCTTTGCTTTTAGATTATATTTACCTTGAAATTTTTGAAAAACAAGGTTTCAATATTCAGTATTCAATATGAGTTGACAGAACTTTTTGTATTTTTGCCTTTAAAAGGAATGTCATTACGATGTCGATAATCAATGTCAAGGAATGTTAGGTAAAAAAATGAATGACAGATAAAAAAAAAAAAAAAAAAAAAAAAAATTCATAAGAAAATGTAAAAAAAATATAATATTAGGAAAAAATGTAAAAAAAAAAAAAAAATAAAAAAAAAAAAAAAAATTAATATTAGATAAAAATGTAAAAAATTAATATTAGATAAAAAATATTAGAAAAAAAAAAAAAAATTAATATTAGATAAAATGTAAAAAAAATTAATATTAGTTAAAAATGTAAAAAAAAAAATTAATATTAGGTAAAAATGTAAAAAATTAATATTAGGTAAAAATGTAAAAAATTAATAATAGGTAAAATGTAAAAAAAAAAAATGTAAAAAACATTTAATATTAGGTAAAAATGTAAAAAAAAAAAATAATATTAGGTAAAAAATGTAAAAAAATTAATATTAGGTAAAAATGTAAAAAATTAATACTAGGTAAAATGTAAAAAATTAATATTAGGTAAAAAAAAAAAATTAATATTAGGTAAAAATGTAAAAAAAATTAATATTAGGTAAAAATGTAAAAAAAAAAAAAATTAATATTAGGTAAAATGTAAAAAAAAATTAATATTATTAGGGTAAAATGTAAAAAAAAAATTAATATTAGGTAAAAAATGGTAAAAAAATTAATATTAGGTAAAAAATGTAAAAAATTAATATTTGGTAAAAATGTAAAAAATAATATTAGGTAAAAATGTAAAAAATAACATTAGGCAAAAAATGTAAAAAAAATAATATTAGGTAAAAATGTAAAAATAATATAGGTAAAAATGTAAAAAAATAATATTAGGTGAAAATGAAAAAATTAATATTAGATAAAAATGTAGAAGAAAAAAAATTAACATTAGGTAAAAATGTAAAAAAAATTAATATTAGGTAAAAATGTAAAAAAATAATTTAATGTAAAAAAATAATGTAATGTAAAAATGTAAGAAAATAACATTAGGTAAAAAAAGTAACATTCATATCAATTCTGGAACAAATAGAACTATTTCCAAAAACAGCAATTGTAATCTCAGATCAAATTGCAGATAAAGATATAATTGGAGATCAAAACACATCATTCGTCGAAAACAAATTCTCACGATCAAGTTACCAGGAAGAAAGATGAAAACATTCATCAATCATACTGAAGGGTTCCGATTGATTATATACCTCATCAGGTGTTTCAGTCATTCACCAACTGACGTGAACTGCATGTATTGAAGGTTTGACATGTACTGTAAACAAACTCACATAAGAAATACGTGGTTTCAATAAAATCGCAATAACTCATCACGACTGTATGTGGTAACCTCATTGTTTTTGATATCTTTAAATGTTTGAGGAAGCGGAATCACTTTTTTTGGAATTCTAGTTCATTAATATTTTACACACGCTAGACCTGAATAAGGCTGGTATGAAGTAGAAAGTTCATTCGATAAATGTAATAACCCATTTTTAAAAGAAGAAAGGAAAACAACAGCTTGTTCGCCAGAGATGTATTATTTATATTATCACTGATGACAACTTTCAAAAGAATTTTTCATGATTTTTTACGTTACCATTTCACAGTTTCTCATGCATTATTTTATGTTCCTGAGATATGACGATTATTCCATGCTGAAAATGGTTGATGCAGCAGAAAAATCTTAATATATTTTACAATTTTTTTTATTTTTCCCCGACTATTATAGATATTAATAATTGCATTCCAATCACCCCTATTGCTTAAGATGCACCTGACAGAAACGCTTTCGTGTGAATGATATTTTTTAGTATCGTTTTTTTATACCTTCAGCACAAGCGCTCATTTTTGTGATATTATGCTGCGCTCACGTGGGGTCAACTCGACCCCCAGTTTCTAGTATTTAAATTTTTTTCATCAACGTATCCAACAAAAGAACAAATTACTCTTTAATATTTGAATGATTTTTGCTAAGGGCAGGATACAAGAAGTATTAATTATTAAAGACAAATATTATTCAATTGAAACAAGTATTAAGTATACATTACAGACAAAATTTTAAAAAAATTGAAATGAATACTTAATACTTTTTGCAATGAATTAATTTTTAAAGGGTCTTAATTAAATAAAGACAAATATTATTCAATTGAGACAAGTATTAAGTATTCATTAGAGATAAAAATATTAATTCATTTAAATAGTAATTAAAAAATACTTAGCTTACTTTTTTTTTTTTTTTTTTTTAAATCTCTTTTTTTTTTTGAAGTACACTTTTTTTTACCTTTTCGATACATTTAAACATTTTTGTATGTAAAATAAATACTATTTTCTGGTTGAAAATATTTTTATTGTAATAAAATCTTTTTTTTTTTTTAGGATTATATTTACATTTGAAATTTTGAGAAAACAAGGTTTAATATTCATTAATCAATACAAGAAATTATTCCAATTTTATATCCTTTTGCATACATACAAACTAAGTTATTTTTCACACTTTTTTTTTTTGCTTTTTAAAAATAATATTCCTCAGTATGGCTTCAGAACAACTTTGCATGTGATTAGGGAATGCATGTTAATAAAGATTTATCACATTTTTCGCAAGTTGATATTGTCTTTTCTATACGATTTTTTTGCCACTTTTTACATATGCGAAAGATAGAAACTTATATCTTATTATGTTAAGTCAATTCGTACCATTTAATAAACCGTAAGAGCTCTATACATGGTCTCAGTAATAAGAGTACTGAAAAATTGTATTTGTACACTTTGGGAGATGTATTTATTTTCCATTTTGTTCTATCTTTCTCAAAATAAAACTCATTATTATATTCGTTATGTTCATATTCGTTATTGTCTATTCATATTCGTTCATTGTTCATATTAGTTATTCGTTCTATATTGTCTTTCTATCCCAATTTCTCGACCATATTTTAGATAGACGAAGGATCCCAAATATGAATCGTTTTTAAAATTTGATTTAAATCAATAAGATTCAGATCTTTTAACCTTAAGCATATCATAAAACCAAAGCAAATTCCGAACACAAAAAAAGACATACTGAATGCATTTAAAAGGAAAAAGGAAACATTCAAATTGACATTTCATTTTTTTTTTTGATTATTCAAAATAAAAAATTGGAAAATTTTGGCGTAATGGAAAATTTGGCGTACATATACATTGAATAGGAAACATGATAAATTGTAAATCTTCTATATATGTATGAAGAGTAAAAATATGAAATATTTTCGGGCCCAGTCCAATAAGAAGAGTCAACATTATTATAAACGAACAATATTTTCAATTATTTTCAATATTTTCATTAACAATTTATTACAAATTATGTATAATTGTCTGTTCGAATAAAGCAACAAAAATATTTTACATTAATAGGTTGTGTTGAAAATATGCTACGCTGAAGATAATATGCTAATATGAAGATTTTCCTTTGATTATTTCAAAATAAAAATTGGTGAATATTACCAATCGCTCATGTATAATTCCGTGATTTTGACGTAAACACTTATACATTGAATAAGAGACATAATAAATTATTAAAAATAAAGAGTTTTATAGGGGGTGTTTCATAATGCCCTTCAGGATTTGAGAAAGGTTATATAATAAATATAGGGATTGCGATATAAAAAATAGTATGTAACAGAAATGATTACGGTTGCCGTATTATGGAAATTTCCTCAAGTTGAGTTTACGCTAATAGTTCCGTTTGGAGAATATTTCCGTTTTGATATTAATTGCTTTCGTAAGCAAAAGACGGAAATAGCAAAACGTGCGTTTTGTATACTGATAATATTCCACTCAAAGAATCCGTCGATGTTTAATCCATTATAGCATTTTTATTACTTGATTTGTTAAAATTATTTATTAATAGTGTTTCAGAAGTAGATAACATTTAACAGAAGAAATGTAATAAACACGACAATGCAAAAGAAATGTAGCAAACACGACAATGCAAAAGAAATGTAGCAAACACGACAATGCAAAAGAAATGTAGCAAAAACACGACAATGCAAAAGAAATGTAGCAAACACGACAATGCAAAAGAAATGTAGCAAACACGACAATGCAAAAGAAATGTAGCAAACACGACAATGCAAAAAGAAATGTAGCAAACACGACAATGCAAAAGAAATGTAGCAAACACGACAATGCAAAAGAAATGTAGCAAAACACGACAATGTAAAAAGAAATGTAGCAAACACGACAATGCAAAAGAAATGTAGCAAACACGACAATGCAAAAGAAATGTAGCAAACACGACAATGCAAAAAGAAATGTAGCAAACACGACAATGTAGAAGAAATGTAGTAAACACGACAATGCAGAAGAAATGTAGTAAACACGGCAATGCAGAAGAAATGTAGTAAACACGACAATGCAGAAGAAATGCAGTAAATATGACATTTTTGCTTTTAAGTTTTCAAAACTGATGCAAGATCCAAAATATACAATAATTAAGACATGATTGAATATCATAAAAAATATTGTTCCTTTATATTTTTGATGTTTTTATATTACATATATTACGTCGCAATCGATATTAATATAGCAGTAATTAGATTACTATACTATAAACTAGATTTATTTAAATTACAATGGATGAAATAAAACACCTCATCTAAAAGAAAATAAAGCATGAAACAAACAATTCTTAAAAGAATATTATTAGGTGTTTAAAAATAATACTAATGAATTATCTAAAAATCTATTGATTATTTATTGTGACGGAATTTATTTTTGTAAATGACAGAGTACAAACAAATACAGTCAAATTTGTTTTTGTGCAGGGGGATAGGGGATACATAAAAAATATCTTGAAACTTCGTAAGTAGTTATGAAATATGTTGTTAGCAACACATTAAAAATAAATTTAATGACGTAAATAGGGACCGCATAAAAAGTCCCATATAGGAAAAATGTAAATCAAAACCGCACGATGTAACACTTCTACTACACCCCACCACGCATCACTGTGCCTAGAGCTGAGTTGCCCCTTTTACAGTTTGGGAATGATGTGGGTGAGAAGAAGTCTGATTGGCTCTGTCGCTCTACGGTTATACGCGACCGCTTACAGCTTAAAGTGGATTCGAACTGCTACAAACATCCATGGTATCGCCGGGATTCGAACCCGATACATGTAGTACCGCGTGCCAAAGCTCTAGCCACTCGGCCATCAGGCCTCACATTGTGATAATGGATTATATAATACCAGGCGGGCTATCTGTTTGGAGTTTTTTTTATTTGCATGTTATTTTGACTTGCAAATAAAAAAAAAACTCCAGTTTGTTTGTTTTCTAATCTGTTTGTTTTCTTTTTGAATTACGTTTTTTTAACTAATTTTTATTCAGAATATGCATTTGATGGAATTTTTTTTTTCTACACCGCACAAAAAAAACACCGCTTAAAAACAGATTTGACTATATCCATATTAGCCAACTCTTAGAAAAACGGCATGAATATTTAATTAATACTAATAAAATGAACAATTAAAATTAAAATTATTGAAATGAGGACTACTTTTTATTTGTCGCTCAACCATCATTTTTTTTTGCACCTTAATTAGACCGAGAGACGTACTGTTTAAAGTGGATTCCGAGCCATTAACAAACATCCATGCCTCCGGCAGGATTTCGAACCTAAAGCCTGTGGTACCAAAGGCTAGAGCGCTAGCTAATTGGCCATCAAGTTGCTGTACAATTTTTTAGACACAGTTATCAGCAAAAATTCACTTAGTAAGTTATATTATGATTTTTTCAAGCATAACTACGGGAAAAGTAAAAAAAAAAAAAATTCAGATATTTCAGCCGTAAAAATACGCAAAACAAAATAAATACAGTGATTTTTTTTATCAGATTGGTGAACTGGTCATGCTTATTATGTTGTTATTGTTTCGTTATTATGCTTATTACGTCTTTACTGATGTATTATTATGCTTGTAATGTTTCAACCGATGCGTCTATTATGTGTGATGCTTAACCAAGTATGTCGATTTCGTAGATTTGGATAAAGAAAAAAAGTTAAAAAGCACTGAGATGCTTATCTCGCGTTTTTATTTTATAGATTTCGATAATAAAAAAAGCAAATTTAATGGAGAAAGGCTTCCGTTCGATGAACAAAAAATTAAAGCGGAACTGCTTAACCCATGTTTTGATTTCGACTTTAAAAAAAATTTAAACGAGCAGACATTTAACAAGCGTTTTGATTTCATAGATACCTATAACAAAAAAAAAAAGGAAAATTAATGTAGAAAGGCGTTTTAAATATTCCGATGAAAAACAAAAATAAATTAAATGCTGTACTCCTTAACCCATGATTCGATTTTATGGATTTCGATAATAAAAAAGAAATTTTAAAATTTAATCCTGGTTTTGATTTCATAGATTCATTAATATTATTTTTGTCCACCTGGTATGGATGCATCTTTTTTTTTTTTTTTTTTTTTTTTTCCCAAGACTAGTAAATCTAGTAAATTAAGAAACCATTTTCTGCCTCCGAAGACTAACATTTTAGGAATGCGATTTCTCTTAGTGATAAAATTTGGCAATTAATTTGGGTGTAAAAACATTTCAGGGATAAAATGTTGGCCGGATAGTGATAATATCTGACATTAAAGAGCTAAAATTTGGTGTAAACGCAATTCAAAAGAATAAAATTTGGCTACTAATGTTGTCGTAACAGCAATTTTGGAGATGAATTTTGGCGAAGTAGCGTTTTACAACAAAAAACGGCAGCCATTTTGTTTGTTTGCTTGGCTACTTGGCATCCTGGTGATGCATTTGGCACAAAGGGTGCAGGATTCGAGTTTTCTACGTACTTTTTTATCATCTAAATTTTTGGCATCCGATTTATAAAATATTTTTAAATACTAATTAATATATTAAAATACAAAAATAAATTATAATAATATAATATATTTTTAAATTTTGTACATTTAGAACAATAACTTTTTCTCAAATTAATTTATGTAAGAATTTAGTGTCACAATGTCTAACCGTGAATACTAAACTATAGTATTTAGAATGATGCAGAAATATGTGAAAATAAAACCACAAACTGCATAGTATGTATGGTATCATCGCCATGCTGCTTCATCATCTAGTTTCTGAATGAAAGATTTTTCTTTCAATTTTATTTGTTTCTTTTACAAAAAAAATAGTATCAGACAGGAGTTGGGAAAGTTAAAAGTTACTACATTTTTTCAAGTCAATGCATTGTCTCGTGCAATCAACAGTATTTTTACATCATATGAAATAATCATATTTTGACGTTTCAGCGTGTTTAAGTGCTACTGCAATACATGATACACGAAGAGGTTGTAGAATGTATACTCAGAAGGTAAATGAACGATTTAAAAAAATACAACAGCATTTTTGAATTTTATGGTAAATTTTTATAACATTCTCTCTATATTATGAGCTTAATATTTTAAAATACTGGGCTGAGTTCAATCTCCACTGACTCTAACAGTTACAATTAGACCTGTTAAAGGAAAATAAGTCCACTTTTAGTGGTTAATTGTTAATTTTTGAAATTCTAAATCTAATAATTTTGCTAAACTAGATCAAACCCACTTGTTCACCAAACTACACTGGTTGTTTTTTTTTTTCAAATTTTCTAAAAAAAATTTTCTGCTAGGATCTGACACACAAGTAGCGTAAATTTTATTTTATTAAAAATTTTCATAATTTGACTTTTAAAGTATAACTCGACACAAATCACGCATGCAAAATGTTTATTGATGTCTTTTGAGAATATTGTTACAGATAAAATTTTGTGATAATTCCAAATAATTAAACTCTATTTTATAATGTTAACCAGAAATAAAAGACCATAATCATTATGTTACAATAGACTTATAAATATTTTTCGTAACATGAACTTTCTACTTTAATTGCGTATATAGGATAAAACTGTTCCGTTAAATATTTGCTGACTATTATAATATGCATTTATAATTTAAAAATTAATTAAAAATTTTCCAAAATGTGTTTATTTTTCATATGATAAATACGCAATTTTCTTGCAAGAATCATTTGGAAATGTTTGAAATTTATTTATTTTACTATTGTTTAAAGCCAGTAAGTGTTTCTTTGTAAACAAACAACAATTTGACCTCTAAAAAGCATTATCTTTTAAGATCATTACGTCAAAATGTTTTGACGACAAAAAGATCTTGTAATCCAATGTGTTTTGTGTCAACTAGTATGATTTTTTTATAATATGTTGTTGAAAAGAAACTATACAAAAAAACGAAACAGTTTCATTGAGAAATAGAATAATGAAAGGAACATGTGTTTGACTTCAGAAATAATTACATATGCACATATTTTATCGTAGAATTTCTGTGCGTACTATCGGATATGTCGTGCTAGCTTTTATAATAAGGATTGAACAAATTAATCCACATATGTGTCAATTTTTCAAGGTCTAGAAAAAATGACTTCATGAATTTATTTAGATGAGTTCTGGGTGGTTTAAACAAAGTATTTTGGCTGCGCACTTTTATCTTGATGTTGGAGAAACGTTACTTTAGGTCAGAGGTCTCCAAACTTTCCAGCCTTAGGGCCATACTGTTTACTCAGTAAGTAACAAGGGCCAAAACCATTTTAATTTTTCTGCCATTATCTATAATTTCAGTTAATTTTATGCTTAAGTTAAATTTTCTGCAATTATGCTTGTCATTAAGCTTTACCTAGTAAGTCAATAAAACCGAGTTATTATCATTCTGAATTTTTTTATCCAACTTATTACAGCAACAATAAGCTATTCGCTGTCGTGGGTCAGATTGATGACACTGGAGGGCCGGAGATTAACCCGCGGAACGTAGTTTGGAGTTTTTGGAGAATTTGTTATTTGTTTCCCTGCTGATTAATTATGTCACGCATTTTATATATATTTAATTAAAATAAAAAAGCAAGTTAATAGAAATAAAAAAAAAAAAGAGTGTGTTAAAAAATAAAAAATTGATAATTTAAAAATAAGAATATTTATATGTAATAAGAAAAAGAATTATAAAAAACAGAAGGCCCACCATCAGGTGGGGCTTGCAGCAATGGCATTTCAGGGAAAGGAATGAAGACAGAACAGCGTATTATATATTAAGAACAGTACACGGCCTTTTTCTATTTTTAAACAAAGAAATGTCATACCTAGGAAAGAGATTTTAAAAATCGAATTGTGAGTGTGAAGTAGAATTATTGGCCGTGATTTAATAATATATAATATTTTTAAAATTAATTAATTTTTATAAATTTTAAGTATAAATTGGAGAATGTTTGGGAGGTTAAGTGATTGTCTAATTCCTGGTACCAAGGTGGTTGGCAATCATCCGAAGGATTTTGTTTTCCAAGTCTTTGAATGATTTCAGATTACATTTTGCTGCTGAACTCAATCACTTTGGACTTTGCATAAGTAATCATTGGAAGCATGTAATATACATGTAAATATGAACCAAATTTCTTATTTAGATACAGATCTCATTTTCGTATTTATAATAATGAGGGAAATGATATAGACATAATATCATAACTATTACGGTTATGTCAAAAAATATTCAAATGTAAATTGAAGCATATAAATAATTTAAAAAACAGTTCTCATATCACATCACATTTATCGGTACTACATGCGATTACTACATACTAATTATTTATATGACATCTGATTATAAATCCCATATTGTCTTAAAAATATGGATTGTAACGATCCATCAATATGTAAGTGATAATATTATATGATAATTTAATAGTATAATGATACCCATATTACATATTCTATATACAGATAGAATAATATGTAATAATATATGAATTATATTATTACATATTCCGAATGTTAGTACTACATACTACTCTATTTATAGTACGTGATTATACATCCATATTGTCTTAAAAATATGATCTTAAGTATCTATAAGCATTGTTCAACATGTACACATATTGATATGAAAGACAACCAAGAGAAAATTCTGTAGTGAATTACATTAAACACTTATATATTAATATATATTCAATATGCGAATATAGATATGTAATAATATATAAGTGATCTCCATATATTATTACACATTCTATATGCTCGATTCTAGAATATGCAATAATATATGAACTATGTTATTACATATTTTTACGGGCGAGTACTACATACCAATTTTATTTATATTGCATTGATTATACATCCATATTGTGTTAAAATATGGATTTAACGATCTATCAACACGTGTTAAATATAAAATGTTGATATGAAAAGAAACCAAAGGAAAATTCTGTAGTGAATTATACTGATCACGATTATTCAAATATGTGATCTGTAAACCCATTATCTGAGAACTATAAATGTAAACACTGAAAGTAAAAAAAGATATTGTCTAACAACTTTTTCTTATATTTTTTTTTATAACTACTTATGATGAGGAGTTGATTTAACTAGTTATTATGCGTAGGTTGCTATGCATTTTGAATTTCAATTAAAATTTGCAGTTTAAAAACCCTTTTATAAAACGGCCCACTATCCTTATTTACCCTTTGATAAAATCTTGCTTTTTATGTCCGTTCCGGTTTGGGCGCCTTAAAGCTGTTTGGTCATTGTTTTTTAATAGGGCAGTTAATGATTGAAATGCCTACTCAAATTCAAAGAAGAAAGTATTTCAAACCATAGATGAATATCAAAAGTATTCAAACTTCACTTGCTAAATAATGCTCGTCGAAGGAACAAATATTAAAACTTTTAGCAAAAATTACTCAATACCACACATACTTTCTGTATCAATTATTTTTTTGTGGGCATTGAATTGTACACGGAAAAAGGCCACAGAAATGCCTTTAAATAAAATGCTGAAAATGATCTCAATGAAATAAATGGCAACAATAGTCAAAACATTTCCTTTTGAGCGTTATGTTATGAGACGTCCTATTGCTGATGCATATGGGGTTTACTACATACTCATCACATAATATAACGCTGCAAGAAAATCTTTTACTGTTGCTGACATTTATTTCATTAAAGATACTACATGCACTAAAAATGGAAAGCAGATATTAATTATTTTATACTAGTAATTTTAAACTAGGTTTTATGGTTCTTTATGCAATCAAAAAAAAATATTTTATTTTGTGGGTTTTTTTGTGATTGTTGCAATGTCACTTTTTTTTAAAAAATGATATATTTTATACATAGAATGTTCTGTCCTCTTAACTAATAGGAATATTTAACATAATTTTCAAATGGTTAATTAATTTTTTAATTTCTGCAGTGTTGCCAGTTTAACACTTAAACTGATGTTAAGATGGAAATTTAAAAAAAAGTTATTTTGTGAAGTTTTTCTATAATTTTTTATACAAAAATTAATGAAAATTATTTTTAATTCCAAAAATAAAATTAATGACACTAACTTTTCTTGTTTTGATTTTACATCATTTCATAGAGAGTTAAGGTAATAAATTTAGAAATTTGTCAATTTGTAAGCTAATTTTAAATTTTAAAAAGATCTGCACAGCCATCAAAGTAAACAGGAATTGGGCTTGGCTTGTCGCTCTATGGTTGTTTTATACACACATTGGGCTAATTAAATAGGGACGGCCTACAGTTTAACGTGAATTCTGAACCCCCTAACAAACATCCGTGCCACAGCCAGGATTCGAACCTGAAGCCTGGGAAACCAAAAAGACAGAAAGCCACCCATGTCAATATAATGTAGAAATCTTGTCAAGATGCATGCTGGGGAAAACCAAAATATGCTACAAAATCTGTTGTATCAGTGGAAAGAAGGCGTCATTGAAAATAACAGAAAAAAAATGCTGAAATCTGCTAGGCAATTTTTCAACTTATCACGTGTGAACATTCGAGAACGGATGAATAAACTCACGAATATGCCAATGTTTCATAATGCACGAATATATGAAGCAATTGATTTTAATACTACAAAGAATGCTATATTCATGTGGCTATTGAATTTGGCCAATGTTGAATAGATCAGAACTTCTTCAAGAATCTCTAAAAGAATATTCAAGTAATATGTAGTCGCAAAATGAAGAATGAAGTGTTCCCAATTCCTAAAGAAACCTTATCAGCATACAATACCAAAAAGAATATATCAAAGTTTGAAAATGCTAAGCATAAATGAAGAATAAAGTATTCTAAATTTTACAAACAAAAACTATAACATTCAATAGCTAAAGAATATATCAAAGTTTGAAACTTCAAAAGAAGGGAATTGATCAACGCATTATGAGTACTTATAGCCATTGAATATACAAATGTTTAAAATGCAACCCAAAGGCATGAAAAGTTCTTCAAAACCATACTACAAAACACTTCAAGCAAAAAGCAAAATCCTCCAGGAAATTCCTGAAGATTAAAGTTATTCATGCATCGTTTCAAGAGTTTAAAATACCATTTTCCGCTAAAATTTGCAATTTAGTTTTATTTTCTTTACACTCACCGGATTACGTCACGGACCCCTAAATAGGAAAATCATCATGTTCACACATAATAAAAATAATTCAATGCATCGTTTAAAAATACAACCTTCAATTAAAAAATAATAAAATACAACCTTTCCGCTAAAATTCAATTTAAAAATAATAAAATACAACCTGTTAAATTCAATAAAAATAATAAAAATACAACCTGTTAACCCAAAAATAATAAATACAACCTGTTAAATTCAATAAAAATAATGAATTTAAAAACAACTAATTAAAAAAATAATAAAAATACAACCTGTTAAATTCAATAAAAATTAAAATACAACCTCAATTCAATAAAAATAATAAAATACAACCTGAAATTCAATAAAAATAATGAAATAATAACAACTAAAAATAATAAAATACAACCTTTAATCTCAATAAAAAATGAAATAATACAACTTTCAACTCTTTAATCTCAATAAAAATGATTATTTCAAAGGTGACTTAATATCTGCTAAATGGATGCAGTTTTATCCTCCCTCAGAATACAAATTAATATTTTTGGTATTAAATTACGTAACACTATGATTATTAATATTCATTTGAGTAATTACTGTTTTATATAATAAAATTACTATTCCTTATGTGCATCTTGCAAAAAAAGAGAATGTCCAATAAAAGTCATCAAAACAGGTTTTTTGAAGCTAATCGTTTTTACTTTTCCCGTTCTCACATGTGCAGACAAAAAAAAAGAACTAAAATTCTTTAAAAATGATGTAATTTCTGGAAAAAGTTGGATGAAAAACTTACGTGGGAACTGCAATATCTTTTTTTCTGAATTACAAAAAAAATTACAGTTTTGTTATTAATACAGAACACAAAATAAGCTTTGAATATGTTTCGAGATTATTATTGGCATGTTTTTTAATCGAAAGTAATACAACAATATTAAATAATTGATATATAATTAATATTACATAATTAATATATAATTACAATTATAAATAATTAATTGTAATTAATTATTTACTATTTGGAAGTAATACTCGTGCTAAGATGAATAAAAAGTACTATATTAGATATTTTCAGTGTTTAGTTGATGAAGATTATAAATATATATATATATATATATATCAATGATAAAATATAAATATCGATTCGATATAAAAATATCAATGCATGAATTTCGGAATAGGAGAAAAGAATTAGATTTTAATACTGAAATATCTTTCATAAATTCTATGCAGCCTGAGTGGACAAGTGGCTATTTTTGCTAATGGTCTTCGGTATTCCATGCTTCAGGTTCTAATCTGGCGGTGGCATGGATGTTTGCAGTGGTTCAGGATCCACGTTAAACTGTAGGTCCCGGTCTGTTTAACCCTCGTGTGGACAAGATGACCGTAGAGCGACAAACCAAACCAAATTCATAAATTCTATAAAACCATTCAAGAAAAAAATATAGATATAATAAAATTTCTTCACAAGCCTGTTTTAAACAACCTTACAAATTAAAATGTTTTAATAAATTTAGAAAAAATTAATGTTAATATACATGAAAATAACACCATATTGCCTCATGTCATTAATTTTTTTACATTTTCTAATTCCAAGTGTGGGTCCGGGTTTCGTGTAGAATAGCCCCACTTTAACCTATGCATTTCGGAAAAAGAAGCTGCAGTCTTTAATTAATGGGTTTCAGTTGATGGGCCAGTACTAGGTGGTATAAACTGGATTTTAAGAATAAATCTTTTATCACAGTTTGAAAAGGTTTACTTAAATAAATTACCCTCTTGTATTTTTGCTTATCCCACTTGGTAGACAGCAACATCTAGACAAAGTCTAAGAACCCGTGTGGTCTCATGAAGGAGGGAAGTTGTCTTAAAGTTTTTTTTTCCTCGCTTCTCTCCCCCATTCCCCAAGATTTTATGCACAATTGCAGACGATCAGAGTGCCTTCCCTCATAAAATATATTTTAAATTCTGACTAGTGATATTTATTATTATGAATCGTTTTGCGTCCGATTTTATTTTCTAACTTTTCTGTATTTTCATCATTTTGTGTTTTCTATTCACTCCAAATTCAAGTACTTTCTTTTAACTGTTATGTCTACTAAACGAGTTTTTTCCCCTCCGTCTAGTAACTGCTTCGTATAAGATTTGTTTTGTATTTTCTGTACGTTTATTTTTCTCTGCAAGGTCAAATATATATATTTTTCTCATATTTTCTAAAGTCTTTTTTTACTATGCATATAATTTTATATATAATATTATATGCATAGATTTACTATGCATATAATAATTCTATGCATTTTACTATGCATATAATACTAGAAATTATATGCATAGTAAAAATATATTATCTTTTAACAACTTTTTTTTTATTATTCATTTTTTTTTTTTTTTTTTAAATTAGCCAATTCTTTTCAGTGCATCTCTTTTCCACCTTTTAAGATTTTCATTTTTCTGAAAGGAGAAAAAATTTCAAATTGCGGCGGGTTTTTTTTTTTTTTTTTTTTTTTTTTTTTACCTCTTTTTAATAGTAAGCAATTTTGTCTAGCATAGGTGTGGCATAGGGCTTAGGAAATGCATCATAACTCTGGGGTCGCATACAAAATTATATATTCCCATACTTGATTTAGACCCACTATAGACATTTTTTTTGGGAGTGAACAACTGAAACATAATGAGTTATTATTATTGCGTTTACTATTACGTCATTGGTAACTTAAAGTGAAATGTAGAACCTGTTATATTAGATGTTCCAAGATGAGCGCGCCTCACGAGTTCGCAGAATATAAGTTATTCTGCGAACTCCTAACTGTAAACTCATCAATAAAACATGCAATATATGCCATATAAACGCAAGAATATTATTTTAAAATCAAATTTAATTTTTTCTCATAATTTCGACAGTTAATTTTTGAATATAGGGATGCACAAAGAATGAATTTTTTAATACATTGGCTTTTCACTATTTTAGCCATTATAAAATAAATATATTTTGTAAAAGTATAATAAATCTCATGGGCTGGAAAAATGTTCAAGACGGGCCGCGGGTTGGCCACCCCTGGTCTAGCAAACCACTTTACGACAAAAGATTGCAACTGTAGAATAAGGTTATATATATATATATATATATATATATATATATATTAAATTGTCTTATACAAGATATAATACAGTTTCTCCCTATATCCGGATTCTGTACTATTCTTCATAATTCATCACACTTTTAGAAAGTACTTCTGTTAGATAACCATTTTTAAAGGTATTCATAGAGATTTGGGATGGGCATGCGCTTCGTTAGATATATAGATACCACTGTGCGTCTTGTCTACTGCACTCCTTTTTCCTATAAGCAAATGCATATCGGTTATCTCCGTGTTCGTAAGATCATTCATTCTACTACCGCTGCGTCAGGTTGTGAAATGAAGGGTCTCTGAAAGAAGTCCGAATCATCATTCTACGTCATCTGGAAACTTTTTCTGATACAGCATTGTGTGATTCCGAGTACCCTAAGTGTACCCTACCCCTCTTAGTAGTTCGTAAAGATAGTACTGAGATACCTTGTAGTTTTCAACCATAAACTTGCTTACATTTTATATAGTCAAAATACACGTGCTTACTTTAGCCTTGGTGATTCTGCAAATTGTTTAATAAACCATGAAGGAGTTTTATTTTTTTAAAAATGCTCCATTATGCATCGTAATTGGCTAGACATTATGACAAAACACATTGTTTCGTAACATTGTCCAAAGTATGTTTCCCAAATTTATCGCTGAGTGGCACTTTTGATGTTAATAAAAAGGAAAAAAAAAAAAACAATTTAAAGTTATTCGTTTGTAATGAAAGCTGTCTTTGAGCGGGAAAACTGGCATGAAAAAGAGTAAAGTGTATTTATTTTTATATCTAAACATATTTCTCTGAAAAAAAACACAGGGCGCAGAGAACCATTGATTTATTAGAAAACTAAATATATAAATAAGAATCACGAATTTACTAAAGACCAACAAAACAATGAAAAAAATGCACAAAATTCATGTCATCTGATTATGAACCTTATTATATCACTACTAGAAGAGTTTTTAAAATTTTCCTCAATGGTCATTCAATATTTCAATTCCTTATAAAAAGTTAAAGTAACTACAATTTTATTAAATCCACTAGTTCAAAAGATTTAAAAGGATTTAATTATCGTTTAAACCCCTTGTGTTAAAAATAACAGAACTGAAGAAATAGCTAGAACTTGGGAAAACTTGAAAAAATGAAAAAGTAGCCATTATTATCCTTCCAAAGACCTATTGTTCTAGAGACGGACATGGATATAGTAGAAAAACAAGTATCGTATAATAATAAGCCTCTTACTATTATTTCAAGATGCTGTTCACTTTAAGATAACATAATAACATTAAATGAGATAAAAAAATTCCACTTTTTCCATCAAAAATAAAATATTCATTGGTTTGGTTTAAGTTTGTTGCTCTACGGTCATTTTGCGCACAGTTTAACGTGGATTCCAAACCACTAAAAAAAAAAAAAAAAAACCATGCCACTGCCAGGAATTTAAACCTGAAGCATGTGGTACTAAGGGCCAGAGTGTTAGACAATTGGCCATCAGGCTGCCCACAAAAGTAAGGGATAACCAGATAAAGACGGCTGAGAATCCCCACTTATATCCATATATAATTGCCAACTTGTTTCTATACCAAGACTAGTTGGAGTATTGGAGTACATGAACATTCACCCGGTGAGTAGGTGATTTGGCGAGTCGTTCGATCCTATTTCAATGGGCGTGTGCACCACAAAGCCTATTCGTTTCTGCTGATCTGCGGCGCGCAAATGAATCTCTTCAGAAATTTACAATTTCGATCGATGAACATCAACTATTTATATTTACAGAGAAAACGAATCCCCTTGTCCTAGGAAAGCTCTCAAAAGGACCAATCATCAAATAGGGAATTGACTAAATCGAAAGGCGCCTGGATGGCCGAGTGTGTAGCGCTCCGGCGCTCGGTGCCACAGGTTTCGGGTTCGAGTCCCGGCGGTGCCATGGATGTTTGTAGTGGTTCGGAATCCACTTTAAGCCGTAGGTCCCGGTCTCCTATGACTGTAAGAGCGTCACGGAACAGAAGTCAGACTTCTACCTACGGGTGCTCCATCAGAACAGAAGCTGCACCCCTCTTCCCTCCTTCCATGAGGGATACGACCAACAACAAATAAATCGAAAGGAAAATCTTTGTTAAGTACATGGGATTTTTCATCGACAAAAACTTAATCTGGATAAACATATTGGTTGTTGTTATCGTGTCCATGGATTTAAAAAAAATTATCAAAGTTAGATCAAGTCAAAAGTCTTCACGATAGCTGCCGCAAGCAATGGCGCCGCTTCACTATACAGCACTTCTCTTAAGTGGGCCCCATACCCAATTGCAAAACATGGGGAGTGAGTGTTGGGCACTCAAGAATGTGCTTAGGTGTTAGGAAAAGTGTTGCGTCAATTTCTGCAGGGGATGTATTCCCTGGTCTTGTCTGGGAGAATCTTCATCCCTCTGTAATGATTAGTTCTGAGTTTGCTAATAACTGATGTCAACTTCCTAGGGCAGTTGAAGTCCGTAATTAGTGAAACATATTGGTGAACAAGGCAAAAGGGCAAGATATATAAATCGCTTGTTACGAAGGAGTATCATTAACAACTTGGGTACAATACAAAAATTCAGGCGAATTTTATATAAGACGATAGCAAACAGGAAAATTAAATCGCGGTTTGGTTTGGTTTGGTTTGTCGCTATACGGTCATTTTTTGGACACTTTAGACAAATTAGACCCAGACTTACCGTTTAACGTGGATTTCAAACAAACAAACATCCACTTCCAGAATTCCAACCTGCATGTCTGTGGTACCAACGGCCAAATCGCTAGTCAATTAGCCATTAGGCCACCGTATTAAATCACGGAACATCAGTCTGAGTACTATTGAAAACAGCTAGAATGGAAAGAAAATCGCTACCCATACAAAGGCCTTTCCTTTTGTATATAGCAACATATATAATCACATCCACAGCGGCTTTTCAGAAAATCTAGATCCCCTTCATTTAAAACTGCATTTACTGTTATGTCTACAACGAAGAACTTACTAATAGAAACCCTTCAAATAACAGCGAATGAGTAATAACTTCGAGCAGAAAATTACAGGTTTATCACTATCCAATCCATAATTTTTATATCATCGTTTTCAACCCCGACCTTGCATCTAGCGATTATCCTTCACCTACTGACGTAACATGCTGTTCAATGTTCGGAATGTTAAAATTATCGGTGTTGGGTTGGCTTAATTCCAAGAAGAGCCGGGATTTTATAAGCAAAGTCTATTCCGCGGCATCAAATGTGCTTACAAATGAATGATCAAGTGTAAGACGTACAATAATGACTTGGTTAAGTGACCAAGATGTATAATGCATATGGAATATTTATGTAATTGATTATGCCTGTGTGTTGTGACTAATCCTCACTGTGCTTCAGTGCGGAACGGACATCCCACGAGCTTACTCGTGGATGGAGGAAAGGGGCAGTTTCTGTTGTGATAGAACACTCGTAGGTAGTCTGACTAGGCTCCGTGACGCTCTTACAGTCATATGAGACCTGGGCGGCTTAAAGTGGATTCCGAACCACTACAAACATCCATCGCACCGGCGGGACTCGAACCCGCAAACGGTGGCACCGAGCGCCAGACACTCGGCTATTCAGGTCCAATTGTTTATGTACTTTTTGTTAAATTTGCAATCAACAGAACCTTTAGTTTCAATTAAGAGCAGTATTTAAGCAAACGATAAAAACTTAAATATAAGCGATATCAGAATTTTTCATTTTTAAATATACTGGATTACAATCCATTGTTATCACCTATTCAGTATTAACTATTTCTATTCTTCAATGGCGCAACAACTTCATGATGCGCCAAGGCCGTCTGGCCGTACTGACAGATTCCGGAACATGAGATGTTTTATTTTTACGGAGTTGAGTTGTCAGCAGTATATCTAACGCTCTACAATCATATTAAACAGGAACCTACGGTTTAAAGTGGATTACTATTTCTATTAGGCAAGTTAATTAAAACAAGTTCCACCCAACTGAAAAACTTGATTTACTTTTATACATTGGGAATTTCCAGTACTCTTTGTATATGTTATAAACAGTCTACTGAAAAGATTTGTATGGGATGCAAATTGGAGGAACTTAAAGGTTTATTGCCACGTAGGGCGATTGGGTGAAACCTCGGAAATTCCTGGAATGGAGCTTCATTTTCAATGAAATGGACTTGTATGCTGCAAGAATATTTTTCTACAATAGTTCATAAGAAAAAGTCCAAAGGTCGATGTTGACTCAAATGCTTATAAATAGCATCAAAAATTTTTATACTCTTAAATAAAAAAAAAAAAATAACTTAAAAGCATTTTCTTTTATAAATAAATTTTTAACACTGTATACCAAGGGTGGCCAACCCAAATGATCTTGGAGGCCACTTTGAAATGCATCATAACTCCACAGGCCGCATATAAAATTATATATCACTATATTAGATTTAGGCCCACTATAGACATTTTTTGAGTGAAAAATTGAAACATAATGAGTTATTTTTTTGTGTGTTGACTGTTATTTTTACATGTAAACATAGATAATATAATAATAACGATACTAAACGCACATTGTAAAGAAATATATAACACTAAAAATGAAATATAAAAATATCTAAATATAAATGAAAGAAAAAAATGGAATCATTTAAAAATATTTATTTTACTAGTGCGATATTTGTTTCTCCACTCTCTCACTGCTTTTGCAAATCGATCTCAGTTTGGGTATTGCAGGTTAGAGTCCGTTATGTGTGAGCGTGTTTTGTGTTTTCAAAAAATAATAACCCATTCGCATGTGTAAGATGAACCAAAAGCGTTAACAACTTTTTGTGTTAGATTTCTGAAATATCTAGGGATGGTCACTGCTTCTGAGGTCAGAGTGAAACAGAACCTGTTACATTAGATGTTCCAAGATGAGCGCGCATCATGAGTTCGCATAAAATAATTTAATTTTTCAATTTAATTATTCTGCGAACTCATAACTGTAAACTCATCAATAAAACAGGCAATATATGTCATATATTTGCAAGAATAATAATATAAGACGAATATTATAAGAATAATTCATGAATATAATAATATAATAAAAATAATAATTTAATGAGAATAATATTTTAAGAATATAATAATAAAATAAGAATAATTTAATATGAATATTTTAATTAATATATTGTATGTTAATGTCGTTAATTATGAAAAATTGTTTTTTTTTTTATAAAAATTTTATAACGTTTTAAATAAGATACATAATTGAAAATTGAATATTTACAGAAAATATTATATTTAAAGAAATACATATTTAAAGAAAAAGAATTCTTTGCAGTTATGCATCATAATATATTTCCAGTCGCACCAAACAACTATTTGTAATAAAATATTTTGTAATTTACATTATAATTCAATTTCTGTAGAAAAATATTACTATAATGAAAAATAGAGGAAGTGTTAATCACATTATGTAATTGTCTTTCTAAATATTTTTACATCCGAATTTTGGACATTGGATTTGATCATTCGGAAATTCCGTTTGAAGGGAAATTGTTCCATCCGTCGAACGTTCGAATGTTGAAGAAGTAATTCGATCTTGCTACAGAAAAAGCGACGATGATAGTGACGATCCTGTTCTAATCTTCTGCGGTTTTTAAGCTGTCATATATTGAAGGTAACGAGCTTTGCAATTTGAGAATGCTAGGTCATATTAAATATTTATGAAAAGGCTTAAGTTAATTGAAGATCGGATGGCAAATATTGAATCAGAATAAAACTTTTCAACTGTCATACAATTGAAATTACTCAAGATTCATGTCCTATATATAGATATATATTGCATGTAATCTTGCACAATCTTGTAATCTTGGAACGTATTCCTCAAAATAAAGATTTGTAATGATATTGTTGACATCATATTATATTAGTAATTCAAGTTATTAAATCCTAATTATAAAATTATTGTACAATCAAATAGGATTTTAAAAAAAAGCAAAATAAGTATTACTTTTGGTAATTATTATTTAACAATTAAACAATATAATTATTATTTAACAATTAAACCTATATTTATTGCATGTAATCTGGCCCAATTTTTTACATTGAAGATGGAACATATTCCACAAAATAAAAATTTGTAACGATATCTTTGACATCATATTATATTAGTAATTTAATTATTAATTCCTAATTACAAATTTATTGTAAAATCACATAGGATTTTAAAAACAAAATAAACTACTTTTGATAATTAAGAAAGTAAACAATATAATCATTATTTAACAATTAAAACAATATAATCATTATTTATCAATTAAAACAATATAATCATTATTTATCAATTAAAACAATATAATCATTATTTATCAATTAAAACAATATAATTATTATTTATCAATATTATAAGCAATACATAAAATAATAATTGTCACTGCATTTTGTTTGATTTTATTATCGTTTTTAGCTACGTTTTTTAAAAATTAAATATATTAACAAATTGTAATTGTTCAAATTTCAAAAAATATTTAATATTTTATTGAAGAAATTAAATATACATTATATTTAATTAAAAAAACGCAAATATAATCAATGAAAAATATGTCTTGATTTTCATTTTTAAAAATATCTATTCAAAATCATACTATGACAAAATTGAATTGAAATATGTGTATTTTAAATGTCAAATTTTTCACATAAATATAGAGTGACACATATTTATATACAAAAATACAGTGGCTTCAAATTAAATAAAAATATAATCTTCTTTCTTTAAATGATTATTTTTAAAAAATGTTGAGAAAATTAAAGATAATTACAATTGTGTAAAACATATTGATTAAATCAAAAACTAAACAATCGTTTTTAAAAAAAAGTATATTCAAATGATGTGACTGTTCAGGTTAACAGCCTCTTTTCAATTTACATTTAAAAACATTATCGCGGCCGTTAATTAAAGAGAATTATGATTGTTTATTTGTAATAATATATTATTACAAATATGCTATACATTTAAATAATATATATGAAAGATATTTATATATTTATTATACATACAAAAGTTATTGAGACCATCTGACTAAACGGAAACACAAAACGTAACTTTAGAAAAAATCCTTTTAAAAATGTACAAAATTAAAAGTATTATATAAGTAAATATTAAAATTATTATATAACTGTATTTTTTTTAAAATATGATTTTTTTTTAATTTACCTTCAAAAAATATTAAAATCCAAAAATTAAACAAAAAATTCAAAAATTGTTTAAAATTCAAAACATCCAAAACTTACATAAACAGACAGCTGCCTCATAATAAAGATTTGTAATGATATCGTTGACATCATATTATATTAGTATTTCAAGTTATTGAATCCAAATTATAAAATCAATAGGATTTAAAAATGCAAAATATATTACCATTATATTTTTATATTGAAAAAAAAAAAATCATATCTAACTAAAAATATAATTGTAATATATTTTTGCATTTCTAAATGCTATTGATTTTAGATACGATTTTAATTAGATACGATTTTTTTTTTTTCAATTTACCTTCAAAAAAAATTAAAATCAGTAATTAAACAAAAAATACAAAAATTGTTTAAAATTCAAATATCCAAACCTTACATAGAAAGCTGCTTCAAAATAAAGATTTGTAATGATATCGTTGGTATCATATTATATTAGTAATTCAAGTTATTAAATCCTAATTATAAAATTGTAAAATCAAATTGGTTTTAAAAACGAAATAAATACTACTTTTGATAATTACGAAATTAAACAATATAATTATTATTTAACAATATTGTATATTTTTATAATATTCAAAACTTACATAAACAGACAGCTGCCAGTAACCTCAGAGACTCGTCTGGTGGATGGCAAGTTGGGAAGAAGGGATCCAACATGTAGTAGCCAAAAGTCAGAGCCAAAACTGCTTGAGTCGCTGGTCTTATGACCAAAAGTCCAACCCAAAGTCTCAAAAATGCAAGCGCAGGTCCAAAGGCTTCCAGTATGTAGGCATAATCTCCACCAGATTTGGTTATGCATGTTCCCAGTTCTGCATAACATAGCGCACCAAACATCGAGAACACACCACACAGGGTCCAAATTATCAAAGACACAGCCAAAGAACCTGAATGTTCATAGACTCCTTTAGGGGACACGAATATACCAGATCCTATAATGGTTCCTACTATAATAGCCACACCGTTTATCAAAGTTATTCGCTTTTTAAGTTGAACATCTTGATCTTGATCTTTGTCTGCTGTTGGCTTTTGTTCTTGAGTAGAACCATTTGCTGCCTTCTTGGTTTCCATTGCAGAACTTGAAAAGTGTTGAATTGCTGAAGATTTATTTAGGTGAGGAACGATTACTGTGAATCCAATCAGCCAGGCCGCATGTTAAGAACTGTCAAAACCTCTCACAAGTAAACAGATTTTAAAACCCGCTCGCGCATTTGACGGAAGGCAGCAGCAACTCGATTTGATGACGGAAACGTGGTTGGTATTGAGTCAGACGTCACGGACGGTGCGCATGCGTGGAAAGGGTAACGGTGGGAGTGGTTTCGACGTCATATCCTCCTTAGAATGCTTTTTTTTTTTTTTTCCTTTCTGGAAGTGCAGTTTGGCGGGCGAAAAAGAAAGACGTAGAATTTTTCGAACGCAAGGAAAAACGGATTAAACGTTCTATAATTTAATTTGAGAGTAGAGAATTAATTTTAAGGATAATTTGAAATTTTAAACAGATTTTTTTTTTTTTTAAATATTGATGCCGGAATGTTAACTGGTGTTGGCACATTTTTTTTTATTAATATTAAATTATCAAGAAGAAGAAGATTGCAAAAATAAAAAGAGCAAACGATATATTAGCTACCCAAATTTCTTTGTTTTTGGAATTAATTTAATAAACTTTCATTACTCGAATGTTATTTTATAATCATTTAATCTCCTTTGGTGTATTTTTTGTAAAATTTTCTATATAAATTATGTGTGAATTTAAAATTATTTAAATAGATGTATTTAGTAATATCTCCTCTTTTATTTAGAAATTTATATTGGGGATAGTTTTAAATCAGTATTAATTTAATTTTTATTAAATTTAAGACCAAAAATTAGTGAAGAATTAGAATTCGCCAGCAAATTGACGTTTAATTTTGCCAAAAAACCAAAAGATATCGGGATTAAAAAATAAAGACATTTTTTTTTTTTAATAGCAAAAAAAAAAAAAGATATATATTAATAGCTGTTTTATATTTAAATTAATTTATGCCGATGTAAAAAAAAAAATTTAATAAAACAAGCAATGTTGTTTTATTTATTTTGACGTGGATATGTGTATAACCAAAAAGAACTTAGTTGTTGTTTGCTTTAAGTAATTGTAAGATGGGGCTTGATGGCCGAGTGACCAGGCTCTATGTCACAGGTTTCGGGTTCGAGTCCTGGCCGTACTATGGATGTTTGTAGTGGTTCGAATCCACTTTAAACCGTAGGTCTTTGTCTAATATGGTTGTTAAGCGTTGGGCATAGGATTAACCTCGTAAAAAGATTTACCTCCTAAAAAGAAAACATCTCCTGTCTTGAAATACGTAGGCAGACGGCCTTGGCCTACTATGGGCTGTTACACCAATGAAGGAAAAGTAAGAATTGTTAGATGGCTGAGGTTTCGAATCTGCTCGTGGCGTCCATTGTCGTTACTGCTTTCAGAAGGAAAACATTTGATTATAATACTGTATATAAAAATTTCAATAAAAGAAACACATTGCATAAAGCGAAAGAGAAAATATCTAAATATACATTTAAATAAAATTCTCATTATACTTTTTTTTTTTTTTTCTTGCTTCAAACACATTCAACTTCTCACAGCAATATTAAAACGAATTTACTGTTTTCAGGAACGAGAAAACTCGATTTTGCGTTGTTACAGTGTACGTAAGGTGTCTTGATGCAATAATTAGGCTGCTCGGTGGATTTTTTTTTATCATAGGATAAGCAAATGAAGAGCAGTTATCTCTAGAAGTCTTTCTGGAAAGCAATATTCTTCCCTTATTATACGTCGGTGAGTGATTGATTGAATAAGTGGAACATGAGGCCTTCCAATATTCAAATATATATATGTAGTATCATCATCATCATCATCATCATCATTGGCGCAACAGTTGCATAGTGGGCTAAGGCCGTTTGCCTGTGGGCAGATTTCGAGACAGGTTTCTAGGTAGGGTTTGTCAGCTCTTCAGGATCTACAGTTAAAAACTGCATTTATAGATATTCAGTATTAAAACAAAAATATAAATTGTTTGATATTTACAATATATATGTGGGATGCAATACAAAAATGGTTAGTT
The DNA here is from genome assembly GCA_021605095.1 of Caerostris extrusa. Taxonomy (NCBI): domain Eukaryota; kingdom Metazoa; phylum Arthropoda; class Arachnida; order Araneae; family Araneidae; genus Caerostris; species Caerostris extrusa. The sequence continues at coordinate 17,681 of BPLR01011035.1, read as the reverse complement.
TTGTTTTTAGAAATGCCTAATTGAACAATTAGTAATAAAGTAAGCAGAAGAGTCAACAATTACCTAAAAATTATAATAAATATATCATTATTACACATTCTGTTCCAAATCATAAATTGATTTTTTCTTCAATGGTGCATAGCTCTGTGGTTAATTATCCAAAGCAGTCTGACAGATTTCGAAATATGAGATGTTTTTCTTTTTTTACGTGATAAGGGTTGTCAGCTCTACCGCAAACAGTCATATTTGACCGAGACCTACGGCTCAAGTAGACTAATTATAGGGTTATTTTTAAAATTCTGACGAATATGGCATTATTACATTTACATATTACAAAATGAAGGACACTTTAGTTGCATTCGATGCAAAATATTATAATGAATATCATATGTAATGCATTATATTATTACTCGTGAAACAAAAAATTATTCATACAATAATATATGATTAACAGAATAACCATATATTATTGACTGTGTGCTTCATATTAAAGATATGGAAAGGCGCTGGTGCAATTTTGTGAACTGCAATATTATATTGTTTTAAACCAACACTAAATGATGACATGACATTCAGCATGGCAACAGTATTCAACATGTGTTCAGGGAAACTCTGGGATTCTGCCCAAATTTTCCAAGTGTTTCACGAATTGTTGTTTGCATTAATATTATTGTAATATTTTTATTATTATTATTATTTTTGTGATTCACAAACCAAGTAAAGAAATATAATAGAATTAATCACAAAATTATTAATAATTAAATAACGGTAATTAGTATTAAGGTTCTGTTAATTAATTAAGTTCACTACAAACATAGAGTTACTACGGTACTTACGTATTAACGGTACCTTGGCGATATTTGCGCCATAAAGAGCACACGCGCCAACCGCAGCTACAGATTTGGCGGTTTTTAAGTGGCGCCAATCTATTCTATTGGTTTGGTAACCTTAGTAGTTGTTAGATTGGCGACACTTAAAAACCGCCAAGTCTGTCGCCTAAGGTACCGTTAATACGTAAGTACCGTTACTACTACTACATGGCCCCCCACGAGACGCGAACCCGAAGCCTGGGGCACTGAACGCTGGAGCACTAGTCCCTCGCCCATCAAGCCCCGTAAATTGAATTTCGTGAGAGAATTTCTGTTCTTTTAATTTTTAAAAATTAAATCGACATTAAATTAATATTATTTATTTTTATTTTGTTACAAATTATAGTGGAATTTTACCACAAAGGTTTAATTGTCAGTTTTAGTAAACTAAGTTAAAAATTAAAAATTTAAGTTAGTTTATAATTTCTTGAATGTAGCCGATCACTTTCAAGTCGAGATTTTCATGGAAAAAAATTGAATTTTCACGTTTATTATTTTATTTTGAAGATTAGACTTTTAGCTTTCGAAAACTATTTTGATTTTAAATCATAAGAAATCAATATTCATATAGTCATAAGAATCAAGTCCTATTTAATCAAATCACATCTAGAGTCGTAGGAAATCATGATATATATATTTAATCACGAGCTATAAGAATACTGAATTCATGCATTTAAAACTTTGAATTGAATTTCTGAGAAACTCTATTTTTTTTGTTATTCACCATGCTATAACAATTATAATAATTATAATAATTTTCAGAATCTAATGAAATTTTAAATATATGTTTTTAATGATGTTATGAGCGCATTGAACTGAAAAGTTCTATGTATATTAATTTTATAACTGAAAAGTTCTATGTAATTAAATTGATGTATATTTATACAAGTAAATTTGATATGCTATACATATTCTTTTAGTTAGGAATGTCTATTTAAAGTAAAAAAATACACTTTTTGCCAAATTTTAACAAAAAATATTCATGCATATATTTTAACTTTGTTTGTCAATGTTTTATAACCTAATTTACAATAGAAGAAAATAAAAAATTTAGTTAAAAGATTATTTCAAAAATTTATCTCTTAATGAGGTCTTAAACTTAAAAATCATCATCATGGGCACAACAGTCCCATGCTGGTCTAGGGCCGTTTGTCTACTGGCAGATTTCGAGATAGGAGATGTTTTCTTTTTATGGCGTAGTGTTTCCAGCCTTGCGCAGAAAACTCTACGGTCATATTAATCCATATGATTAATACGATCATATTAACCTGAATGTTCTAATTAACCTGAAGTGTGAACAAAAAATGACCGTACAGCGACAGACGAAACCATTGGACACGCCTGTCATCCCTTAGTTTAGAATATCTCTTTATTCGTATGCAGGACTATTTTCTGAGTAATTGACAGCTTTAAAATTGTCAAAAGTCAAAAATGTTCCATTTAAGATGTAAATATACATTGAAGCGTTCTTAAGAAAGACAAATTCACACATGGATAGTGAATAGATTAGGCGAAAAAGAATAAATTCAGTATGAAAACTTCGTTATTTATTTTGAATATCAATAAAAATTTTAAGAACAACTTCTTTTTCAACAGGCTTTTTAAGATGACAAATGACAAATGAATGTAAAAACAGTAATAAGGGCAAGGATAGAGAAATTTGTAACCCAGAATGTCTTAATTCTTCCTATAATATACACCTAATGAATATTAAAATTTCTATACCATGGTTGCCGAGCGACTGGCTCCATTGGACACGCCAGTCATCCCTTACGGTTAGATGAGCTGTGGCATCGTGTAAGCTGACTATGGGCATCTATTGACCTTTATACCTGAAGATGCTTGGACATCTAAATACTTGTCCGGCATCTATACCAGAAAGGTTGTTCTGGGTACTGATTTCTCAGTATCTATGCACCCGAATTTCAGAATGAAAATTTAATCACCTGTTATTTTGAGTATAATATAAATTTGTCCAATAAATTTTATTTTGTTACCTGACATTTCTTTCTGGTGTAGCAATTTTAAAGGCCAATATAATATAGAAAAGAACTCAGAATTAGGATATCTGGTGGCTGATGGTGCTGAGAATGTTATATGAGATGTATTTCAAAGTTCGAGTAAACAGTTTGATGTGGTATCAATAAACCCATAGACTGACTAAAATCATGAATTTGCAAAATTCTGGGGACAACAACCTAGCTGCCTTTAAATTTCAAAATGACAATGCAATATGACATATATGACAAACTTTATGGAAGTTCATTGAAAGTCACGAAGTCACTAGTGCATGATTAAATCACAAATACAGTTCACTCCAAAGTTGGAGATTTTTCAAAGACCTGGAGTCTACGTCGAATCAAATTGCCTGGTATGTGGCAGACCTTAATTATCATATGGCGTGATACACGAAACCACAAGGGCTTCACTTTGAAAAACAGGCGGAAACTCTAGCCTTTTCAGTCACTTCCGAGAAAAAAAAAAAGAAAAACACCACTTCTAGTCGACTTGTCTCAGAACTCCCTTTCTTCTTCACCAAAAGTCTTCTTTTAAGGCAATCCCTCAAGGAGAAGGGGGGTCAGCTTCCCTCACTTCTTATTGGAGTAGACATGTCTCAGCTCATGGTCTATCACAAATCACGATGGAACAATTCATGGTGTAGCTTTTATTCAATCTGAAGTTGTTTCGACATGTGAAGGTCGCTGAGACATACATTCGACAAGTTCCTGAGTATCATTATACATGATACCGAATATCTGCCATCAGATTTGGGTGACAGGTTATTATCATCAGTGCAAAACACTAATTGCATGTAGTATAACTACCCACAATACTGTTTGTACGCTGTCAAATTTGAGTGACGGGTTGTTATTTTATAATTATCAAATAACATACACTACGTGTAAAAAAAAAGTAGAAGGACACTTGATTTTGTAACAATAACCGAAAAATATTTTATTTGTACTAAAATGTTTTATTAGAAACATTTTATAAATATTTTAAAAATACAATTTTAACATCAGAATTATGATATTCAAATATTAAATATTAATGGCAACAAAAATAGTTTCTCTTTTTGAAACTTTGTAAAAAAAGTAGAAGGACAGCATTATAATGAATGAAAAAATAGTGATTTTAATAAGGAATGTTCTTCCCATTGGCCTTTATAACTTCAAATATTCTGTTTGGAAGTGAATTGTATAGAGATTGAACTTCTGTTTGACAAAAATTGTCCCACGAGTCATTCAATGCTTCCTCGAAGCTGAATTAACGAATCAAATTGCCTTCCATCAGCATAAACTCGACGAACTAGCATTGCCCAGATATTTTCCACTATATTAAGTTCAGGACTATTGGCTGGCCATGGTAAAACATCCACATTATTTGTTAGGAACCAATTTTTGACTCCAGTCACGGAGTGAATGGAAGCTCTGTCTTGCTGAAACTTCCACTCTTCACCCCCCAAGTCAGAGCCATAAGGAAGAAGCTCTGAATTCAACACCTGAATGTAGTCTATATGTTTTTGCCTACCATTTAAGAAAACCAGACTTGTCCTTCCTCCGTATCCAACAGCCAACCAAACCACTAAATCCCTCCTCCCATTTGTCGTGTTGAATAGTATTCGTCTTCATTCCCCAAACAATGCCAGTAGTGGTGATATCCGTCTGGACCGTCTAAGTTAAATTTTTTTTTTTCATCGGAAAATATCACAGAAGTCCATTCTGTAGTCTAGGATATGTGCTCCTTAGCCCAAGCTAAATGGTTATCAATGTGAGCTTGTGTCCACTTAGGATGATTTCCGTTTTTTTAAAATGAATTTTTAGATCTTTTAATATAGTTGTAAACTGTTTGTTTCGTCACATGATTAAGTCCTGCTTGATTTCTTGCCTTTGAAACACTTTCTTTGTTCTTCTTAAGCACACGAACAAGTTTTCTTTCATCACGTGGTGTTAACTTTTTCGGTCTACCAGTCTTCTTTTTCTTTCCATTTTTATGAGGTTTTCTGATAAAGTTTGAAACTGTATTGAGGGCTCACCTGCAACCTCGACACCTTTACCATCATTTTGATATGCGGAAATTTGGCCTTTTTGAAAATCGTTCAAAGGTATTCCTTTAGGCATCTCTGAGAACGGAGAAACAGCATAACTTTTAAACAAATTAGATTTTTTTGACAGTAAAGGATAAAACAAAGTACAAAATCACTATTTAACTAAAGAACAACTCACTAAATTAAATATATTAGCAAGTGTCCTTCTACTTTTTTTTACGCATCGGAAATTATATATACTAATTTTATTATTAATATTAGTGGTAGATGTTTAATTTTTGCCTAAAATGAAAAAAAGGGTCATCTGCATGAATATCTGGTAGTTAGGAGAAAATAAGAGATATTAATTGGCAAAAAAACACTGTCCTTCTATTTTTTTTTTTACGCAGTGTACATTCCTCTCGTCTGTCTGGGAATGAAATGCCAAAACTCTTCTCGTGTGAAAAAAATGCGACACCGCAATCCAACCGAAAATTATGGAGCCTTTTAAGCCCAAAGTTATGTTAACACTTAATAGCACCTCGCAGTTTGTTCTTCTTAAGTTCATTCTTCAAGGAATATGGAATGATTTAAAAGTGGTGCATTGTCACAAATTAATATTTAGCATGAACAAAATAGATGTTGCATTAAAGACCAATAATAATAGCTTCAACCATTTGTCTTTGTCTTGCATGATTATTGTTGTTCATAATTATTGAGTTAATTTAATTTGAAACAGCATCAAATTATTTGAATTTTCTACAAATGCAGGCGAGTTTGGAATTGCGGAAGAATTGAATATTAAAATCTAATTCTTGAAATTATGCATTAGCATATGTATATAAAGACTTTAGCAAAATATATCTGACAAAAAAAGTTTATTCAAAAATTTGAATACATTAAGCATACATGTTTTATCTATATTATAATCATAGAGATGTATTGCTAAAATATTGGAATAAACAATTATCCTTAAACATCTATTATTATATACAGATTATCAAATTAGTGAAGAAAAGCACACATTTCAAAACACATTGCAAATTATGTACAAAAAAAATACCCTGTCTAGGCATATTATTATGGATGTTTTTCTATGTGAAGTTAAGGAAAAACGGTGGATTACATGGCTAAAAGTATGTATATTTTTTCATAGAAATTACACAGTACATGCATAAAATAAGGCTCCACAAGAATATGTAAAATAACTGCTAAGTCATCTTCGTGGGCAGATTATGAATTGTCCACGTGCTATCCGGACTTCAACCCAATTGAACATGTTTGGGATGTTCAAAACAGACGTGTTACTACATTTAACCTACCCCTTGCTAAATATTCTAACTAATCAGCAAATTGTGTTAATAAACACACCCATTTTGAGTCTGCATAACTACAAAAGGTGATCACATTACTCGGACAGCTTATCACACGTTAAGCATCGATACTATAGTTATTGATATGTTTCAATTTTGTATATTTTCGAAAACCAAATTCAAATTTTCAAATTCTATTGTTCACTTTGTACCCATTTTGCAAAACACTATTTTATTAACATTTTATAATATTTCAAAATTTTTCAATGAATGGAAATTTTACAGACACAATGTTAAAAATATTTCGTTAAATTTATTTGCAACCTAATACAGTTCTTGAATTGTTTGCACAGTTGTAGTATTTGCTAATTTGCAGAAATTGAAGCATGAAACTGCATTTCACAGCTGTTTTTAATTCCACATTTCCTCAAATGCCTATAAACATAACATGAAATTATTTCCATTCAGACTTATCACGAGCAACCAAGGAAATCTGATATCGAAATTTACTAACTTTTATAGTTGCATTGTAAATAAAGAGACATATTTTGTTCATACTCGTCTGGTTTTTTTACCCATAATTTTGTAATGAGTCCATTGATTCTCGGGTACCCTGTATTTTAAACAGCTACAGTTAAATTGAAAATAATTCCAATTACGGAAGAGAATAAAATCGAAATTTTTTTTACTGGAAAGAAAAATCAATTTTAAAAAGTGTAAAATGAGTAATTTCAGAGTTTTTTTTTTACTTAATATTAAATATTACGCTATCAACATATTTTTAGGAAATTTTATCTCTTTTACCAGATCTCTTTTGAACACATTTATATCAGAACCTTATTTAACGCAATACGTCTTAATATTGCACAACTTATGTAAGAGGAAAAAAATTCGCCTATCGAAATAAATTTTTCGGTATTTTAATAGTGTATGCAAATGACATATGAAAACCCTATTGTGTATTTATTCATAATCTAGCATGTGTTCTCTGACATATTGTTCAGAAAACACATGATGAGAAATTCATACACGCTGAGAAACTTACTGTCATATTTCCTTTGGTTATTAACCTAAAAATATGTACCGTAAAATTCCCTTAAATAATTTCTTATTTAACACAGTTAAAAATTATTATTAGTTTCAGAAAATATGTTATTTTCCTTTGCCAAACATTTTAAAAAGCTCATTTTCATTACATCAATATAGAGTAGTTTATGTGTTTAAATATGCACTATGCGTCTATTTTGTTACCGCACTTTATAACCAACATTCGCTAAAGTTCCATACGTTTTATACGTTACATCTAAAACGAAAGCCTTTAATGTGCACTTTATCCAGTTAATCTGAAGATTGATTTACATCGTTAACATGCAGAATAAAAGTTCTTCGCATTTTACCACGATATTGTGCACATTAAAAGGTTCCTCGTTAAAGTTCTACTGCACCACACCACACCACATCACTGTGCCTAGAGTAGAGTTGTTCCTTTAGAGCAGGGGGTCTCCAAACTACGGCCCGCGGGCCAAAACCGGCCCGTCAGTGTCATCAATCCGGCCCGCGACAGCAAATAGCTTATTGCTACTGTAATAAGTTGGATAAAAAAACACAAAATGATAATAACTCGGTTTTATTGACTTGCTAGGTAAAGCTTAATGGCAAGAATAATACGCGGAAAATTTAACTTAAGCATAACAACTAACAAATAATGGAAATGAACCCCCACTTACATTATAAACTAGTGAACATCCCGCGGTTACCCTCGGTAGTTATGGTGGGGCAAAGAGTATCGCATATGTATGTATATATTCTGAATCAGACATATGATTTTTATCCTGAAAATTCCTCGGGAACGGAAAAATTAAATTAACGCCAATGAAACCGCAGGGTATCCACTTGTCATCAAGTGTCACGGTCGTATCAATAAACACAATAGTAATTAAACCAGCTAATTTAGCAAGCGAATGCTCGCTCTGTGCACGTACTCGGCGACTAGTCTAGAAATTATAGATAATGGCAGAAAAATTAAAACGGTTTTGGCCCTTGGTACTTACTGGAGTAAACAGTATGGCTCTAAGGCTGGAAAGTTTGGAGACCCATGCTTTAGAGTTTGGAAATGATGTGGATGAGAAGTAATCTGATTGGGTTCTATGACGCTCTAGGTCCTATTAGACGGGGACCTAAGGCTTAAAGTGGATTCGAACCACTCCATCAACATCCATGGCACCTCTGGGATTCGAACCCGAAACCTGTGGTACCGAGCTCCAGAGCGCTGGCCATCAGTTAAAGTTCAAAAGTTTGTTTCTCTCATTTCCTTTCCCTACTTCTTCCCTCTCTTCTTTCACTTTTAGTTTGGTTTCGCCAGCGTCTCGTCGCCACCGGTTGTTTTTATCTGAATTCAGTGTTTGCAAAGGAAGATTTTTAACGAAAGTGGATGTCTCTACTGTAGAAATACACTAGTGTGCAAAACTTAAGCAACAGGTGGGTTTTTGCCATAACTCCACGAGAAATCATCTGAGAGACATGACATTCAGAAATGAGGGAGAGTATTATGTATGTAAAGGATGACGAAAGCATCAGCGCTGAAAAAGGAATACAATGCAAACGGTATGGAATAAAAAAAACAAGCTTTATTGAACGCATAGTACCGTGATTTGTGATTGCCTATCCAAGAGGAAGAACAACAAGCAGATGCTCCCTAATATGGGATATGCCCTCCCCCTCACTGCAATGGTTGATTCACATCGTCTTCGTATACTCAGAACCAGCCTGGTGCAACATTTCTTGCGGTAGGAGTGCCCATTCCTCAATCAGCATTTGTTTGAGTTGTTGGGTGTAACGTGGAGGATGTAAACGTGCTGCAATGCGTCTCCCCAAAGCATCCCACACATGTTCAATGGGATTTAAATCTGAGGAGTACGCTGGCCAATCCATTCGAGTGATATCTTCACTTTCCAGTAGCTCCTCAACAGCAAGAGTCCGATGTGGCAGTGCATTGTCATCCATAAAAATGAAGTCTGGGCCAATGGCACCTCGGAACAGACGCACATGGGGAAGGAGTACCTTCTCACAATAACGATCCCCGGTTACGGACCCTCTGTCGAAAATGTGGAGATTAGTTCGCCCGTTCAGCATAATGCCTCCACAGACAAGAACTCCAGAACCATCATAACGGTGTCTTTCCTTGAGGTTACTGGGATAAAACCGGGTCCCGACCTCTCTCAAATCAAAACGCGTCGAGAATCGCTTCTGGTACAGAACCGACACTCATCCGTAAAGAGGACACGACTCCATTGATCAGTTGTCCTGTTTTTGTGTTCTCTGCACCACTGTAAACGGTGGCTTCGGTGGCCAACTTTCAACTGGCAAGCAGCGTTCAGGACGGCGGACGAATATGCCCCCTTTATGAAGGCGTCTGGTCACAGTAAACCGCAACAACCCCAACCCTTTTGTTGATTCCGAACTCTGCAGCCACACTGGTGACAGTACGCCCCTCCTCCAGCTTTCCGATCATTCTTCCACGTCTGAAGTCGTCCAGGTGATTTCTTCTAGCCATATTTCACGAATTGACTCACTGGCACTTGCAGCGAATATGTTGAATTGTGTCTCCATCCTTCCTTTTATTCTACTGTTGAGCTGCACGCGCCGACATCACGCGTTTTGCGTACGCTCACGTCGCCTCCGACGTTTCGTTCCTGATATTTGCATACGCATGATGTTTCTACTGAGTTACGTGTTCATTGTACTGATCTCCAGACCTCCTTTTCTGAAATTTCATGGCTATCTGCTAAATTTTTACATTGTTGCTTAAGTTTTGCACACCAGTGTATCTTCACATCAAACAGCAATAAAACAATCCTTGATACTGGCCAGGGTTTCGGAAAATGTGCATGGAAATCTAAATGTAGCACAAATAGGTGTGCTTGTCGCCAACTCCAATTGATGCGTAATTCAAAATGTCACCAATCTTTAGAGTTCATTAACAAATAAGTATAATTTTATCATAGGCTTTGCAAATTAATTTCCTTAGTTGTAATAATGTTTTAAACAGTTTGATTCTTTGTGTTATGGTTTTTCAACTGATTGATGATTGATTCTATCAACTAATTTGTTGATTGAATTAACTTGACTCTTAAGTCATTGGAAAATAAATAAATGTAAATTTAAGCTTACAGAAACGTTGCTGTTGTTCCAGCAAAGATCTAATTTTCACTTTAATGTGCCTAGTAAGTAATGTGCAGTTTATCAGATAATTTGCAAGTTTATGTAATTTGCAGAGGTAATTTGCAAGTTACTTATGTAATTTGCAGATTATGTAATTTGCAATTATCCAATTTGCAGATTATCCAGCTAATTTGCAAGTTACTTATGTAATTTGAGATTATCCAGGTAATTTGCAAGTTACTTATGTAATTTGAGAAAGGAAACAATTTTCGGCACTTTAGTGGATCACCCTAGTTAATCTGCACATTAACTACATTATCTGTAGAATAACTGATTTCTGCACTTTAGAGATAACATATAGATATGAGAAATAAGAATTTATAACTAATAAATTACTGAACGGAGGAATTTTTAACTGCTATTAAAATCATAGCCATATTTTATGAAAATTTCTTAATTTTCCTCATTCAAAGTAAACGGACATAAAAAAAAAAAACTATGTAATTATTTATCCAAATCAAATAATTTACAAACTTTATGATTGAATTCATTATTTATTTAAATCATTTAATGTCTACTAATTCCTTATTTCTTTAAATCATTTAATGTCTGCTTAGATGTAATTAGATATTATGTTTAATTTATATTTATTTAGCTATACGTATACATTTTTTAAAAATTAAAATTTACAAATCCAGGCTAAAGGCTATTGAAATGTATAAATTGCTGCTATATTAATAAATGCACATTCATTTGTGATGTAAGTTTACGTGAGACTAATTCTGTTATGTGAGATGGCATAAAATATGCTAATTTTTAATTAAGTAAGATTAATACGGTAATATTATTTTTATTAAACAGTTTTGTATATAACTGCGCAGAAATTAAGCTCACAGCTGTCGAATTTTGCGGGGTTTTTTTTCAAATTATTATTTGTCTGTATTACATTCTTTATTTTTCTATTATTATATTACGAACCAACAGAATGTTTTTTAAAAAAAAAAACATATTTTCTTATAGTTTCGCCAAAATGCGTAATAAATGATCAATCAGCCATGAAATGTTCTTAAATATAAATACAACTATATTAATTAAGAATTAAATTCAGATTTTTATAAGTGATATTGATAATCTTATTTAAACTGATTAGTTAGTAGATCGTAAAACCGGATAAACTATTAACTAAAAAGGAATTTGAAGGATAAAATGTGTTATTGATGAAAATTTGAAAAATAATATGATATTGTGTATACATTTTTGGATTTAAAATTTTTTAATGAGAGCTTAAAAATTGCCAATTTTTTTCTTATTTTAAAGTTTATTTTCTCAAAATGAGAAAAATTTTTGGTATAGATGCATTAAATGTTTCCATAAGAAAAAAAAATAATTGGTGTATTTCATAATAATTGGTGTATTTCGAATTAATAATATGTGCTCAAATAAGATAGGACTTCTATTATTTACAAGATCATTTAGTTCATCATCATGACCATCATCATTGGCGCAACAGCCCCAAGGTGGACAAGGCCGTCTGCCTATTGGCAGATTTCGAGACAAGAGAATGCTTTCTTTTTACGAGGTACGGTTGTCAGCTCTATGTCCAACACTCTGCAGTCATATTAGACTGGGATTTACGGTTTAAAGTGGATTCCAAGCCACTAAGAACATCCATTGCACCACCGGGACTCGAACCCGAAACATGTGGCACCGAAAGCCAGAATCTATTTAGTTAGTAACTAATAATTATATATGTTTTACTGCCGTATATTACGAGATTCAGAATATGAATTGCTAAATCGATTAGAATGGAGGAATAACTGAATCGATGGAAAATATAAATCGATTAACATTGCAAATATTATAAGAAGGATAATTAATGCATGAATTAAAACTAAGTTATGAAACTAATAGTATGGAAGTAAGACTTTTACAATTGATTTATTATAATTTACTAACGTTTTCAATATTTTTTATTGACTCTTGATCCTAAATTTACCATATTAAATCGATTCATAGGATTTGATGTCGGCCAGTTTGGTAATAACTGCCAAATTCTTATCTATTAATAGAATAATATAAAAATTTAAAAAGTTCTAAAATAATATAAAAAGTTCGTAAAAGTTCGTAAAAATTTTTACACATGCTCAATAACATTAATAACATAGTATATATTATTAAGAATAACATTATTACATATTACATACTTGATTAAAAAAAAGCCTATGATTATTCGTTGCAGAAATTTTTATGATTTCTAAAATTTGAAGTGGCATTATTACTTTTTTGATTAAACTTATTATTATGAATATCAATTTTTTAATATGCATATCATTTGAAAATTCAAATTATTAATAGTGAATTTAAAAAAGGTTCTAGCACTTTGTGCCACAGGGTTCGAGTCCCGTTCGGTGCCATGGATGCTTGTAGTGGGTCGAAATCCACTTTAAGCCGTAGGTGCCGATCTAATATGGTTGTAGAGGGTTAGGTGTAAGGCTGATATTCTAACCCCGTAAAGAAAATAAGTAATATAAAAAAAAAAAAAAAAAATTTAAAATCAATTCATACTTTTTTTTTATTCTTACTATATTGCAGAAAGTCTAAAAAAACTTCAAATAAATAATTTTCATTAATTTTTTAAAAACTTATCTGGCGCCATCTATTGGTAGATACATTCAACATAAATCTAAAAAAAAAAATAAAATAAATGAATTAAATTTAAATTTAATTACTGAATTAATATTTGAAAAAACTAAATTAACATCAAGTGTCATCCACTACAAGTTCAAAAAAAAATGTATTTGAACTTGAGTGGATGAATAAAAAAATGAATTTTATGAACGATTGAAAATTTGAACAAGATTTATATCGGGAGAGTGTGAGCTAATAGAAGGAATTGAAAAAACTCATTACTGTCTGGAAATCTGCCTGTAGACAGACGGCCTTGACCCGCCATGGGTTGTTTTTCAATGAAGTAAATAATTTTAAAAATAAGCAAGAAAAAAATGTTTTATTTATATTGTAATTTTGTTTTAAAATGAATAATTTATTGATGCAATGTATTACTTGCATTCTATTTACCAATTTTCATGATATTATTTTTAACTAATTACTATCCAATGTAATCAATCTTAATTAATGTTTCAAATTAACCTACATATCCAAATTAATGTTTCCTTATTTAAAAGACATTTTGTTTGTTTTATTCGCAAAACGCATAATTAATTATTCCTTAGCCATGATATCGTCTAAAAATAGATTCCTTTATATAAACAATTATTATATAAAATGTAAAACTTATGGTACAAAAATATAATATTGGAACTCGTATGATCCACTTATACAAAATGAGTAGCCAAAAAATATACTGCATTATCGATCATTTCTTCACCTTGATTTTGAAATAACATGAACGACAAGTCATTGAAGTGTGAAATATGACTCTTCTACAAATGAATCAACAGAATGATTGCTGAGTTTCAAAAGGATATTTCGTTCATATGATGATTTTGTGTGTTTGATCACATTTCATGTGATTTCATCACGATGTTTCGTTCATTCAAAAAAGATGTTCGTAGAGAAATGCATCAAAAAATTTGATAATTTCAATTCCTTCTATTAGCTCACACTCTCCCTATATATATCTTGTTCGCATTTTCAATCGTTCATAAAATACTTTTTATTCCTCCACTCAAGTTCAAATACATTTCTTTTTGAACTTCATGTTAATACAGTTTTTGCAATCAGTAATTAAATTTAATTAATTCATTTTAGTTTTTTTAGATTTAAGTTGCATGTATTTACCAATAGATGGCGCCAGATAAACTTAAAAAATGAATGAAAATTATTTATAAAGGACTTTCAGCAATAGAATGAAAAAAAAAGGAATTGACTTCAAATTTTTTTATTACTTGTTTTGTTGTTATTAGAAATTATTAAAGCATTTTTTACAAATTATAAGGTGCTAAATTTAATTCATACAATGTTTCTCTTAACTAAAAAGGTCTTATTTTCATTGAAGAATTAAATGATATATGAATCAAAAGGTATTATCTATTGCTAGGCATTGTAGTATGTAGATAAAGGCCCCACTTTAGTCAGGTAAGGGTCACACGTTCGGACGCCCCATGCATACAATTAGAGACATACAATATTTAACACATTTAAAAAACAAATAATTATAAATTCGTAGAAGGACTCCACTTCTGAGCTGAAAACCCTATACTTTGCAACGCGCAGAGTGCACGAAATATACTTCCTGTCTGGTTGATAGTCTGTAGACCAACTAATGGGTCGGGATGCGCTAAATATGTTTCCTCTCGGGATGAGAGACTATAAACTAAACGTTTCTCAGCGCAGCATAGGTTGCACTGTACTTCCTCTCGGGGAGAATCACGAGGCTGAACTCATCATTTTACTTCTTTTGCGTGTGATAAATGAGAAAATTAAATGAGAGGTTTTGTTTGTCCCTCTACGGTCATTTTTTTTTTCACACTTTAGGCTAATTAGACTGGAACCTGGAAATTCTCAATCAGTAACAAACACCCATTCCACCGCCAGGATTCGAACATGAAGCCTTTGGTACCAAAAGCCAAAGAGCCAGCCAGTGGGTCATCAGGCTGTATTAAATGCATGCATTAAAGGTCACTGTAAAGAATTCATTTAAGCACTATCTGCACTTTTACCCTTGTTCTATGAATCCAACAAATGAATTTGGCATATGCTTTTATAACAATTAAAGAGAGTAATTATTAATATTAAAATTTCATATTAATTAAAGAAATCTTTTTATATCAAAAAGGTTCCCAATATACCATTGGTCATTCGAACCATTTAATTCGAATGAATAATAGTATAATAAGAATAGTATTAAGTATTAATCTGAAGCTCAACTAACAAAACTGAGTCCCAATATTGCACAAGCTTTCGGATAAATACAACTAGAAAAGAGCCATGCAGGGAAACATGATTTACATGATTAATCATGATGTTACATGATTTAAAAATAACCCACTACATATTATGGATAGAATACGAGCACACTATCCAAGGTCAAATATCGAAATTGATTTTAATGTAGATAATAATAGAAAAGTTTTTAACACTAATTTAGAATTTTTATAGCCTGTAAATCCGTGCTTCCTCCTACGCACTGGCAAGGGCGCCCTCCCCCCCTCAACATTAATGAGAAATGGTCAGTAGACCTCTAGACTCTCATCCAAGAGGAAGTACTGCGCAACCTGCACTCCCTGTGAGAAACATTCAGTTTATAGTCTCTAATCTCGAGACGAAAATATATTTAACTCATACCTGCGTATTAGTTGTCGTATATTACGTATTTAACGTATTGTCGTATATTACGTATTTTGTATTATATTACGTATTTAACTCATCCTGCGTATTACAGTAACTCGTTTGGAGAGGAAGTATATTTTGCGCATCTTGCGCGTAGTAGAATTTCGGGTTTTCGGCTTAGCAGTGGAGTCCTTCCACGAATCTCTAATTATCTGTCTTTAAATGTGTTTAATATTCTATGTGTGTGATGTTTGTGCGTGTGTAAATAAAGTTGTGAGTTCTCAAATATGTGTCTTTTTAGTAGTCCTCAACCTAACCACAGCAAATTACAATCTGGCTACCAACCTGCCTTAATTCTTAATAAAAACCAAATTGCTCGAAATGAAAGATTCATTTAATTATAATTAATATTAAAAATTATTTATTATTGAAAAATGATTTTTAAATTAGATAGTGCGGTTAATTATTATTATGACTGAAAGAAGAAAACAAATAAAAATTAACGTATTTTTTTTTTAAATAAAATAAAATTTAAATTGTATAAAAATAATTTGTTGAACTAAAAAAAGGAATAAAATAATTTATCATGAAGTTTAATTGAAACAAGAGAGATAATTCTCTTTACAAAATTCATCCAATTTTTGTCACGAATAATAAAATCTTAGAGTAATGGCACAACACAATTGCTTTGTCAAAAGCCATTATCTTTAAATTTTCTAGCTGTAATCTTTTATATAAAATAAAAAACATTGCTTGATTAAATTTTGTTTCTTTGCAATAGTTGTAGTAAAAAAGTATTGTACATCTGGACATTTAATCATTAGAATTTAACTATTTCTGATGTAAATCCTCAACATTTCGTTGCTGTCTTTCATAGTAACACTAAATCAAAAAATTTTTGTCGGGATTTTTTAAAAGCAATCGAATGTAGTAATTCAATAAACTTTTTATCGGTTAATCTCGAGACTTTGCAAGCATCCAACGTACACGAAATTAATTATTAAATAAAGACGCATTAAATAATTGTACATTATTACAAGGACGAATTAACATGAATTTATTATTCGTAATATTTTTTTTGTTATAATGCAGCTGGCAAGCACTTAGACAGCTTGGTCTTGGATGCCTTAAGGCAAAGCCCAGCACAGACGTACTCACTTTGCATTACCCAGGGGGCGCGTGTAACTTGAAAATAAGCCACGGACGCTGAGTAACAATGCCCCGCAACGCTCCTACGATAGGACAGGACCTACGGCTTAAAGTGGATTCTGAACCACTACAAACATCCCTAGCACCGCCGGGATTCGAACCCGAAAAACCTTGGTACAGAGCGTCAGAGCGCTAACCACTCTACCATTCAAGCCCTCTTATTCGTAATATAAAATTGTAGAAATTAATAAAAATTATTATTTCTTATGTTACCAATACATTATATGCTTAATTATTTATTTTTGAATGTTCAGTACATTCTTTATTATATGCATTTTTGAATAAAAGCTTATGTTTAGAAAATGTTTTTAAATTTTATTTATTTCTTTTGATTCCATACTATACAAATAATATAATATATATGCATCTTTATATATATAATTCTTCTGTACGTGTGTTTGTCACTGAAGTCCTCTTAAACGACACGTTAAACAGTACCAAACGTAAAACGGTCAGTTACACGTTAAACGGTCTGTTTAGCCTAAAGTGTGCATAAAATGACCGTAGAGCGATAAACCAAACCACATCAAACCCTAAATGGCTTCATTGATTTTGATGGCATTTTTGTATGTGTTTGACAAAGCATGGAGAAGGGTTTTTATGTTATCCCCTTTGTTGTAAGTCGCCACAACAAAGGGTGCTGCAGTATATCAACTTCTATACCGTACAATCAATCGTTATGAATGGAAATATGTATTGGAGTTACTTAAAGGTCACTGAGGTCACTTAAAGTGAAACATAGAACCATATTATATTAGATATTCCATGATGCACGAGCATCGTCATGAGTTCGCAGAATATAACTGAATT